>JXSR01S075364.1:1096-24118 GCA_000969725.1 Ophiothrix spiculata | reverse complement strand
AAAAAGCATTTTTACATGAGATCTATAAGTTCACAACCATATTAAATAGGGTTACAAGTAGTAATTTTAGTTGTAATTAAACATATAATAACAAGTTTGAAGTCTTTTTCTTTTAAAAAGAAATTAGTATCAGAAGAAAACTTAAGTGCAAAGGCTATTTTATGACACAAAATCTACGTAAGAATTTTCCAATGCGATTTTTGCAAAATGTGTCTTTCGTCATATAGAACAGTATGTGATGTGACCGACGATTTGATGGTTTACAACACCAAACCTCCATTATTGATTAGAAAATTCACAGGAATTAATGTAATAAAAAAGACTTGTTGTAGCAAACATTTGGTAGTTTTGGACAAGACTATAGTTTGTCCTTAATTCAACTGCATTCAACAGTTACTCTCAGATTTTACTAAGATGCCTATGATGAGGTCCTGATCAGTGTTCCTGCTAAGGCATTATACAGGGTGAGTCAAATCAAAGTGTACTCAACGGAAAAATTTATTCTAGGAGATCTGTTTATGTTTATCAACTTTAATTTTACTTAATACATAGCAAATTTAATTAGCTTAAATGAGAATTTTAAGTTTGTTGAAATTGACCAATGCATTCAAAAGTTACAACCGTTTAAGTAAAGGTACACGTTTTTGATGTCGAACAACTTTGCTTCAACATGAACTCTTTACTGTACAGCCATGGGTTATATCTTATTGATTTGCTCAAAATGTTAAATGGGCATGCAAGTTGTGCAGAGATACTGATGAAGATTCAATGATACAGATCAAAGTACTGATGGTCATTTCAGATATCAGTGCACAAACTTTGATAGGTTTACAACCAATGCCAGGAGATAAATAATTGCGCAACATTGAAGCAACAGCGCTGGGATTTTGTTGCATTTAAGTATCATCAGACTCATAGTCTGTGTCATGAATTGTTTCACAATAAATTTTCTATTAAAGCTAATGAAATATATACAGGAACCATTTTACAAAAGAAAAAAAGGAACTGGTTATATAAAATCAATGATTAGATTACACTTAATTTTGACTCACGCTTTAGCATGCCATACCATGCATAGGTGTAGGAGTCAGCGGAAATTGTCGCTACAGGTTTTTGAAAATGTGTGAAAAGATGTTTTTCCTTTATTTATTTATTTAGACAATTTACCGTCTCAGTTTTTTATTTTGGTGCAAGCACCTGTTAAATTTTCAACTTTGTCATTATTGCTCGAATTGGCGCAAGCTCAAAAAACCTTAGAGGGAACACTGGACTGCAATTTGTCTTATATGGAAAGACCCATTAGGGTTTGAAATCTTTTGTTCCAGGGATCTTTGAAATGCAAGTACAAGTTTGTTCTCAACCCTGGATAAGTATTTTCATTACCATAGAATAAGGTGTGTGTATTTTGCAGTAAAAATTCAATTTTATGCATTGGAAAAGACCTTTCAGTGCCAAAATTCTCTCTTTTGGGCCTCGATAATGTTTGTGTGGGTTTCAGATGTCCAAAGCAGAATGCTACAGATGATTTTGTTTTGTATTGCCATGTGTGTGTTGTCTTGAATAACCTTTTTTTTTTTTTTTTTTTTTTTTTTTGAATAGAAGAAAAACATTGGGATCTTTTGTTTTGTGCTAAAAACTTTATTTTGGGCTTATAAAATTTCCATTGCAGGGCCTACATGTGCTAAGCAACAGCTGACATCAAGTCTTTCAAAATATCTGATAGGTATTGAGTTTCAAAGTATGTGAAATAATTAAATAAAAGCACATGCATCATATGGCTCAGCAACTAAACATGGAAAATTAACAAAATAATCTTTTAGATATTAAGACAGAAATGTCACATGATCAAAGGGATTAGACAGATGTTGGAAATATAAGTTTTGAGTTGCAGGGAAATGAAGGATGAAAAATTCCTTTGATTTTCATTGGTTAAAGAATTGTCATCTCTGACCTGGGGATGGAGTACTTGATACAAACGGTAAGGGGGTTGTGCTGCAAATTTGGGTTGGGAAACCAGGCTCTTTGGTATTTCAACTGGTCCTTTTTCTTCATAAAATGTGGTATTTGCACATGGTATTTGCAAATGGCACAAATTAAAGCATTTCTTCACAAATCTTTGGAAAATCTGTGCCAAGGTAGCACATATTTGGGCAAATACTTGCAGTTGGTATATAGATGGATCCCTTTTTCTTGAAAATTGGTATTTAGATGGATAGCTTTTCAAATTTTGCAGAGGCATGTCCCTACCCAACCCAAATTTGAGTACCCAGGATCTCTGAAACCAGATGACCATTTTTTTTATATTTATAACATTCGGCTGAAAGCCAGGCTAATCCCAATAGTGCATATGCATTAAATTCAAGGGACGCCTCCATGGTGTGAAAGACAGACATAGTAATTTAATGTATATCGGTTGTAATAACAAATTGAAAATTGTCAACATGTGATTTATTTCTTTTGATCATGCCACAGATGCATTTTTATCTTAGTTAATTATCAGTTTTGAACCTAAAGGACTTGTTTTTGCTAAAGTTATGCTTCAAAAGATCAAGAAAATTACAAAATTCCGTAAGGGTATTACACCATGGTCACATAAGCCACAAGAAGCCGCAACGCTGGTATGACACCGGGGAATGATTGCGATGCCCGGTCGGACACCGGTGGTTATGTGACCATAACTGAGACATCGTATATATAACTGCAAGGTTTTAACTCGGAATTAAATTCTTGGAGCATGCTTCCAGCGTCTCTCACTGACACTGGTCGGCGTCTGCTGAATTGACGCCATAAACACATTGTAACCTCGCCGCAAGGTTATGTGACCAGGATATCCGCGTTAATGTTGGATTGTGCTTCTTATTACAGGCATGCGAATCTTCCTGTTTAAACAGGAATTCCTGTTTTTTCAGGCAAAATTTCTGTGTTTTCATGTATATTTAGCATGTTTTCCTGTTTTTTCCCCACAATTTCCCTGTTTTTTTCATTCTCATGCCTGTTATTAACAGTATCCCAGTAGTGGTGGTATCCTGATATTCCTGTCTGGTCTTTTATTCTATTACAGTATCCCAGTACTGGTGCTATCCTGATATTCATGCCTGGTCTTTTATTCTATTCCAGTATCCCAGTAGTGGTGCTATCCTGATATTCCTGCCTGGTCTTTTATTCTGTTACAGTATCCCAGTAGTGGTGCTATCCTGATATTCCTGCCTGGTCTTTTATTCTATTACAGTATCCCAGTAGTGGTGCTATCCTGATATTCCTGCCTGGGCTTGCTGAGATATCATCACTCTATGAACAACTCAATGCTTCACTCTGTGGACCGAAGGCAACAAAGAAGTAAGTGACTTGAATGTATGCAAACATTCTGAGCATGTGAAGATGGAGAAATGAGCAGTTCCGATAGGTTGAAATCAAAACTCAACACCACTTGCGTCAACGCAAATCAAGTTAAGAAAAGCTGAACTATCCATTTCGTTTTGAGTGTGAATCAAATTGCAGTGTCGTTTGGGGTGAAAATTATTGGAAACGCAGCGCATTGCCTTGTATGAATTCAGCTTGACAGATGGAGCTGAAGCTGGGACATAAGCAGGGAAATGAAACACAATATATACATAATGTATGAGTAAGTACTTAAAAAAATTCTCAAGACAGGTACATAAAGGAATGAGTGAAAGGACAGATTGACAAATTTAGTGCAGTTTTTGTTATTTTTATGTGCATCTTATACAAAACATGCTCCCCTCAGGTTCTTGTTAATGTTTTGCACACATATTAATGGACTGGAAAGTCAATGTATCGACAACTTCCAAAAAATTGCATTGTATTTAAAGGTGCTTTTAGATTTTAAATACAAAATATCTCTGCTTTTTAACTATAATAGATTTGTGATCTTTCTTTATTGAAGGTTCAAGCTGGTACCTTTACATTCGTCACTCTCCAGTGAGGATCAGAATGCAGCATTTCAGCGGCCCAAGGAAGGGGTTACCAAGGTTGTGATAGCAACCAACATTGCTGAAACCTCTATTACTATTGATGATGTGGTGTATGTGATTGATGCTGGGAAGATGAAGGAGAAAAGGTTAGTTAGCATTTAAATGGATGTATTTCAGTACTAAAATTGGATTGCATACTGATACAAGTCATATAACTTTGTGACGACTTTCTTCACTTGAACAATTCCAGATGACTTCATCCCTTGAATATTGCCAAATGACTTCCATTCAACTATGTCAGACTGAAATTCACTTCCCAAAGTTCTGAGAACTGTAAAACTTACGGCAAGTTTAAAGATGTTGTAGTACCCGTTGGGGGCACAGCTAGGTATTTTGACTGGATAATAACCCACCCTAGTGCCAAAAAATGCAAGAACCACCAGACAGGTCTCCAGACTTGCTAGATAGGTTTTCATAATCCACCTGGTGCTCTTTCATGCAAGTCTCACATATGGTGTCAAATTTGGCTTTTCAGTCTCTGATTGGATATCAGTCTCAGAAAAAGAGGTTGGATTGATGTATAAGGTAAACGTGCTTCAAATACCTGGTAACACTTCTTAAAATTGTGCAAATGGTGTACAGGTATATATTTACCTTTTGTTTTGATAATTATTCAGGGATGTAACTTTTCAGGAAATGTCATGAATTCAGGAAATTTACACAAAATATTTGTATTTTCAGGAAATTAAACCAAGTACAAAAGAATAGGACACTGCTCTGGTTGAATGGCATATTCAAGCATTTCAGGAAATGTGATTGTTCATGTGTTACATCTTTGATTATTGCATCATATTTTGCATATGGTCTTGGGTAGGGTATTTATTTGACCAGGTATGGTTCTATATAGGGTAATTATTTGAACAGATATTGTAGATTATGGTTTCAAATAGCTAGGGTATCGTTTCACTCATTGTCCCAACATAACAAGTTTGGGATGGGGCACAAGGCAGAGCAGAGCAAAGCAGAGATGTGGTAGAACTAGCAGATGTCAGCACTTTTTTGTAGTTATTATATAGTCGCACTTGCAACCCTCACATAATAGTTCACTAATTTAATAAATCCACTCACTCTACACAGAACACTGATCTATAAAGCCACTGACAGCCGAGCCAAAGGCGGGTGGCTCTCTTGTCAGTAAACCAAGCAGGCGATTGTAGTGCTAGTTATTATTTAACTCCTCAATAACCTGTTTCTTTTTCCATGCCAGATATGATCCATCCAAGGGTATGGAGAGCCTTGATATCACTTGGATATCCAAGGCTAACGCCCAGCAGAGACGTGGTAGAGCTGGCAGAGTCATGTCAGGAGTTTGCTTCCATCTATTTTCTAGTCATACATATGAGTGGCATCTAAGAGATCAACCAATACCAGGTAGTGAAGAGAAGAATTACAATAGTATGCCCAAAACTTTGGACCCAATTCAAATAAAGGTTTTTTTATGATAGTAAATAAGTTTTCATTTGTAAATCTCCTTGTTTTGTGTTCTCTTGATATTTGCATTTGAGTCTGAATAATTTGGTAGCCATTGCTGGTATTATTGGAATTAAGCAATTCCAGTAATGCTCCTTCATGATAACAATTTAACATTTGGTAGATTTCATGTACAGATTCCGAGAGACATTCACTTGCACTTTTAATCTCCCGCGAGAATATTGCTTCTTCCTGGAGAGCCATTCATGCAACAACATCGATGCAATATATGTAGAATCTAGTCCAATTTAAACACATACTTTTTGTGGACTTTCAGTTGACTTTCTAAATACTGTTGTGTTAATGACAATCCTCTAATGTTTCTACCATCCAATGGTCGTTTGGTAACATCATTTCTGGATGGCTTTTTAAGAAGATCATCAAACATGTGATTGAGTAATTACTGCCCCTTGTCTCTGTTCATGGTGGAGTCATATTTTTATTTGTATTGTCTCCTTTATCCATCTCTATATATCTATACCAAACCCCTGTTATAATAATGTTGGCCTCCCTCAGTCGATAAAGTGTGGTTCTGCTCATCAACATGATCACTAATTACTGATTTACAAATGCCAGATTTGGACGCTGCTTTAATTGCTTGTGTACGAACACAAAGAGATGAGGGGCAGTATTTACTCAGTCGTGTGTTTGACGATCTTCTTAAGAAGTCACCAGGAAATGGTGCTACCAAGCAACTATTGAGTGAAAGAAACAACAGAGGATTGTTGTTCCCACAAAAGTGTCTCTCCGTTCAGTAAATGCATTTTGACTCATGGTTTAAATCAAGTTAGATTTTGACATAAAATCATAGGTATAGAGGGAAGATCAATACCGGCTCGTGTAATGGCATCTTCAGCCAAGGGGCTCAAACTGGGGGTATTCGGATCCACTTGAGACAAACGGAGTCTCGACCGATCACAAGGGGGCGCTATATTTGTTATTGTACATCTTCTTAGACCTCATCAAAGATGTGTCATTTAGTTGCTTCTTGATTTAACCAGCATCCGTATATATGCAAAAAGTGCGCCAAAATAAAACAGATGCTAAAGGTTAAGATACACAAATACCCAAATACCAACAGTTTTGTCTCCATACAGGAATAAAAATGGTGCCAAGTCCATGACCTCCTCTTGAGATCTATGCATGAAATACTACTGTTTTTGACTGGGAGTTAACCCTAACCCTACCAAACAACAAAAAATAACACAATTCAAGTTAGGCAAATCGCCTAAGTCTAAATACGTCATAGACCGGAGTTAGCTATGATCACAAAATCTCTTACATAGCAATGCCTGCTCAGTGGCTTAACAAAGTGATAATGGGTTTGGGATGCGAGGGTTACTGGGTTCAAATCCAGATGGAAACCCTTTTTTTTAAACCTTTTTTAACATTTTTAACCTGCCAATTTCCGTGGAGAAGTGGTGGTGGGGTTAGGGTCATTCATATAAAAGCTCAAATAGATTAAAACTCCATTAAATGTCTATTTCTTGCAAATTCTCCAGTAAGAAACATATAGTAGAGAAATTATTATTTCTGCAAGTGAATGTAGACAATTTAAAAAGATAGGAAGAATAGGAAGAAATCATACATCCAACATTGAATCATTCAATTTGATTAATCAGTTGCAATCGTTTGTGCATTTCTTAATCTTGTTCAGTTGCACACTGCATTTTGCGTAGTGCGTAATGTATTTCCATAAGTTTGGACGGGTATCATACTCTATGCTCATGCCAGTCTATTGGATGTTCATTAAAGAGAATGTTACTTCCATTTATCACTAGTAAGCAAGATCTTATGTGTATTGGTTAATTTGTTACATATATTTCTTCTTTTCTTCAAATAGAAATACAAAGGGCTCCTTTGGAACAGCTTGTTCTCAGAATCAAACTACTGGATATGTTCAAAGGCAAATCGGTCAAGGTGAGAATGTTGTTACACCTTCATCGTGATTTATCTTTCATTGTTGCGTAGACAACTTTGTGTTGCAGCTCTTCGGTTTGTATATCTCCCTGGTTTTAGCCAAGAAAGGGGTTAGGATATTTTGATTACACATGGTGTATATCACACTGTAGCAATAATGATAAAGCTCCAATCAGACTGATGGTACATTGGTGCTATTTAAGGGACTGTTAAATAAATTTAGCATTTCTTCTAGATTTGTTTGAAAATTTTGAAACATTTAAAATACCAAAGGAACTCACTATTGAAAATAAGGCATGCTTTGATATTTAGTACTGATATATTGTAAGCATCAGTCTAATGTGTTTATTGTTTCTTTTCATGTAAGATGATAGATATGAATGAATTCCATCTTTGTATTTGGTAATTTTCAGGATGTTCTTGAGAGGTTACTTGAACCACCGATACCAAGCCATATTGATGATGCAATACATAGACTACAAGATCTTGGGGCACTTAATGTAGAACAGGTAAATATGTACTTAGATGGGGAAATCGACCATACCGCTTTGCTGCCTATGTTAGATGTTGATACCAATCTCTTCTTATGGACTTTTATAACCTATGCATTTAAAAAAAAATAATGTGAACATGAGCAAGCAATCCCAAACATTTGTTTTCTTTCACTTATTAAAATACCTATACCCATACTGTTAGTATACTTAGCACTAACAGTATGGGTATCAGTAAACCTAAAAAGTGATACACATCTTAGATAACCGACACACTATACCAAAGTCAGTACTACAGAATCAAATGCTCTTATTAGTGTGCATATGTTTTTTAATCACATTTGTCATGTTCTTTGGATACTTATAGTGGGAATTTGTAAACTTCTTCATTGATGGACTAAGAGCGCAATATAATAAATGAATTTGATGGAATTATATTAATACATAACATAACTATATCAAAATTATTAATGGACATAAATAGTGTTTTAAATAATCTGAAACTTGTTGTGTATCTTGTAAATGAAGATAAATGGTTTTGTTTTTCTGATATCATCATTGATTGCTTTATACTCATAGTCAAGATGCTAACTTTGTTTTCCCTTATCTTAACAGGATTTGACCCCACTAGGTTACCATCTGGCTGGTCTACCAGTAGATGTGCGTATCGGCAAGCTCATGTTATTTGGAGCGATATTTAAATGTTTGGATCCTGTCCTAACTATTGCTGCAAGTCTCAGCTTCAGATCTCCATTTGTAAGTAACCAAACATCTTTATAGTTTGTCCTCTCATCTCATTGCGAATTGCTTTTAGAGATATTAAACAAAATGAAGCAAAAAATTGAAATTTCTTAGTAATGAGAAATACCTCAAGCACTGTAGAGTTTAAGCCTTGTGCACAAAAGTAGACCGTCAGGAGTAACGCGTATGGTCTTATGCATGAAATATGAGAATTACGAACATGTAAAATCATGTTTAATAAAAGCGCAAGATAAAGTAAGCCAGAAAGTCCAACACCCCTTATATCAGCTCACACTTAATTTGACACCCCTTTCTGTGCTAAGCCACTTTGAGTCGAATTCATACTTAAAATAAATCTGTTTGTGATTGAACTAGTCATGACCACTGCAACTCATTCAAATGCAGACAGTTGCTGCACCTGCTAACAATGAAAATGCAATTAAAATTCATTGTTTGTCAATTTGTTATGCAGTGACTTATTTGATGGTACATTTTGAAATTGATCTTTTTGCAAGCAAAAAACTAATCTGCCATGTTTGTGCTAGTTGTATTTTTAGTATAAATTGAGATTTAGTATTGTGGATGTGATTATGTGACCGGGTGCACCAAAAATTAAAAAAATAAACATAACATATACATGCATATGCAAGTTAGTTATTCTGCCTACATAACAGTTTAGCAGTCTGTTTGCTTGTATATGAAGAACCAGCGAAATCTAAGTAATTAACCGGGCGAGAATATTATGATATGTGACAACTAAAAGAGCACACAAAAAATTAAGCCACCTACCACCCCCTTGTTGTTGTAGATTTCTTCTCTTCTGATTGGTTGTTAATAATCAGTCAAATAAGTGTGAGACCATACTATATAATAAGCCTGGTCATTATTTCTCAACTTCCTGTCTGGGTAAAAGATTAATAATTGTATCTTTTAATCACAAAACCACCTTAAGATTCTGCAGTTCTGATAATAGCACCATGAAAATAGCTTTAATTTTTGAGTACAGACTCAAACATTTTGTTTTCAATGGAGGAAAAATGATAAAACAAATTTCCTACATCAGTGCATTATAATTGTGAAATAGCGACCTCCCTTATTTAATTTAATAATTATTGAAATGTTTGTTGATAGCGTAGCTATAGTGTCTTTATATTTTATCTACAGGTTGCCCCATTTGATAAGCGAGATGAGGCTGATAAGAAGAGAAAAGAATATGCCATAGGAAACAGTGACCATCTTACCCTGCTGAGGGCCTACAAGGTATATACTTGATTCATAGATTGAAATTTTGATAATATATAGGCCTAATGAAAAACATTTTACATGTTTGTAAATTTGTAAAGACAGTGTTAAATTTGTTTAGATAGTAACATTTCTTGGTTTTCATCTATAAAATACAATGATTTATGGTGCTCTATGCCTCCAAGACTTGTAATTCACGCAGCCTCTGCACACTTTACAGGGGCTAGCTGACCACTGTGGCCCAAGTAAGCTTCATTTCACAGGAAGCATCAGTTCAGGTTCTGCGGCAACCTCTTGAGGCGCTGATCCTAGATCAGCCCACATATGCACCATCGCTGCCAGAATCAGGTCTCTGAGTTTCGTACGATTTTCCACAAGACAATTAGCAAGTTACCCTTGTCCAAGAGCAGTTCACTTACACTCAACTTTTGGCTCCGGCATGGATCAAATCTGGACTTTCTGCACTGCATGCGAATGCCTTACCATTTGAGATAATTTGACTGCTATACCTGTACAGAATTTTAAAAAAATGGTTGTCAGACTTATGTTGGTGCAGATTTTGCCGATATTTTGCAGAAGTTCTGATAAAGCGTTTTGTGAAATAGGAATTTGTAATTAAAGTATTTCACTTTGTGTTACAGGGATGGACAACAGCATTAAAAAGGAGTTCTTACACAGGTTACAGGTACTGCCATGAAAACTTCCTGTCCATCAAGACACTCCAGGTAAGATTTCACAATATATTCTTGATAGCACAGCTGGTGCCCACTTCAATTTGATTGCATGGACCACTGTATGTGATGTGACATTATGCATGTTTCTAAAAAATCAAAATGACATTAATAAATACAACTTGAGATGTTGAAAGTGATCAATTGATTTTTAAGTACGGTACAAACAAGTATTATTATGCTTATAATACTCATATAGCTTTGTCGCTGCTTTACGTATATTTCTTGTAGCTTCCAGTTGCTGTAGCGGCAAAGCTACATGTTGCCAATCAATCGATAACTATAAAATTTTGTCACATTTTAAATTTATCAAGTTCATTTGAAAGGAATTTAAATTGCCAAGCTACAAAGCTGCAAAGTGTGAAACAAAACAAGCAACAGAACTATATACAACTTTATAAAACTACAATAAGTATGAAAGTAGCATAACATGTGCACTTTACTCAATTGTCACCTAGTAAAACATTCTTTATTACTAAAACGAATTTGAAATGTTTGTCCGATTTTGTATTTGCTCACTTTCTGCTCTTTGTCATGTGTAGATGATAGCAAGCATGAAGCATCAATTCACAGAGCAGTTATCAAGTATTGGGTTCATCAAAGAAGGTCTGTCTTCAAAGCAGATGGAGAGGATGGCACGAGGGAATGGTGATGCAGTCATTACTGCTTCTGGCCATGAGGTAAGTGAATGGCACTGCATGGAAAGGCATTATTAGGTGTAAGTGGCATTTGGTATCGGGTTTATCAAATAGGTCTGTCCTCAAAGCAGATGGAGAGGATGGCACGAGGGAATGGAGATGCAGTCATTATTGCTTCTGGCCATGAGGTAAGCAATTGGCACTGCATGGAAGGCATTATTAGGTATAAGTGGCATTTGGTATTGGGTTTATCAAATAGGTCTGTCCTCAAAGCAGATGGAGAGGATGGCACGAGGGAACGGAGATGCAGTCATTACGGCTTCTGGCCATGAGGTAAGCAATTGGCATTTCACTGCATCATCAGGTATTTAATGTTATCAGGAATCGGGGTTCATCAAAGAAAGTCTGTCTTGATAGCAGATGGAAAGGATGGCACGATGGAATGGATGCAGTTATTATAGCATCTTGAGGTAAGCAATTGGTACTGTACTGCATTACAATAGCGCCACTTTATCAAGTGTTGGCCATTCAAAGTTAACACGCTGCAGTAAATCTCATTTGAATTTTGTTGTAAAAATGTGGAGGAATTGTATCAATCATTTGTTACATATCATTTTGGCTAAAATGACAAGGTAATCAATTTACCGGTTTGTTGTTTGTGATGTTACTGTGATATCATGCATCAATCAGAATAAGATCTTAAACTAGGCACTTCAGACACCTTATAATTTGTGGTTGCATTTGTTTTAAATGGGCACAGAATGAAAGCTATAGTGATCTAAAAAATCTAAAACCTTTGAATGTTCCAAAACGCCCCTTCTGTTACAGAGTTATTATGGTTTTCAGTATCCTATTTGACACAAATCAGGAGAACGCAGGTCAAGGGTCATTACTTTTATTTCTATATTCAGCCAAACAGGCCATTGACCAAATGTTGAACACACCACAGACATACAAATCACTACATAATACAGTACGTGCTCAGTTTAATTGCAATTTCAGGGTTCCTAGCAAATCAAGGAAATCAAGGATAATTATTTTACTTTTTTCAAGTCAGGGAGGAGTTAGTGAGTTTGATAAAAAAAACTCAAATCAGGGAAAAGTCAGGAAATTTTAATTGTTCCAAAAATCAAAGTAGTCAGTGAGACTCTTATATTTTGTTGTGTATCAAAACAACATGACCAGGCATTCCGAGATCAAAACTTTTTATCATCCAAGACCCGAGATTGAGACCAATTCAGTTGAATAAATTATCATGGAATTTTGAGACTTTATCAGGGAAAATCTGGGAACCCTGAATGTGTTCTGCATGACTTATAGCAAAAGCTGTGAATTCTAAAGACGTACATATCAAATTAGTCACAACATTGAGCACATTTAATGCCTAATAGTTGCACCCTGGATGCTCACCACATAGAAAAACATTCATAAGCATCTCGTTGTGCACATATTCAGCTGTTTCAGATCTTAATTCATAAGCGACGCTATGTTTTGAAACATTTCTTCAAGCAGATATATTCAAAAAATTCTTGAAGACTCATATACATACTTATACTGACATTGCAGAAAGACTTTGAACAAAAAGTGAAATATTTCCAAATTCAATATATCTTGAACCAAACGTTGCAATTTTCTGCAATCGAAAGGCTCTAGTAATCCAAGATTACTTCCCAATAACTCAACCTCAAATAACTGCGAGTAATCATAACAAGCAGTTTTCCATTTTCAAAAGTACCTGCAAACTTGTTGCACGGTGGTACCCCCCGCCCAAGTTAATTTGTTATCCCATTATGTTACAGATCAATGAAGTGTCTACTTAAACACATAGAACCAGAAAAACAGACAACATCAAGAAATAGAAATTTGGATTTAATTTATTTTGGAAATCCTGAAATTATAAGCTTTAACCCTTTGGACCCTGTCCATTCCATGTGTATCTGTACCGCTAGCCCGGGCCAACCCGAAAGGTAAAAAACACAATATAACCCAAAAACTTACTTTGATTTTGATTTCCCTTTGCTTTACTTTCTCATTCTACAGAAGTCTGAATTGTTACAATAACCAGCATTCACAATAAAATACTATTTATGTCGACCAACATATTCGACATTTACGTTGTAGTCTATGGGCAAAGGCGCATTTGTTTAAAATTGTGATCAAATTTTCAAAAAAATGAGGAATTTTTCACCTCTGTGGAGTAGATGAGAGCAAAATGACCTATCAACGATGGGTTCAAAGCTTCATTGATGTCTTCCGTAACCCATGCCTGTTGACAGACACATCAAGTTTCTGACACGTGACCTAAAAGCTATTAAACTGGCTCGGGTATGACATGACATGTATTACATGTGCGCCGGTATACCAGTTCGTCGGGTTCAAAGGGTTAATTGACTTATCACTTATTTGATCAAATTGATGTTTTGGCATTTAAAAGATATTTCCCTTGAAAATGTATAGGTGTTCAATTAAATTTTAAAGAGCTTTACTGTATCTTTACATTACTTAGTATTGCAACTTTTTGTGAGTTTTGTGGGAACATAATTTTATATGTATTTGCTTTGCAGGCCAACTCCAATGCAGAAAATACCAGGTTAATTGTAGCCATCCTGTGTGCTGCCCTCTACCCTAATGTTGTGCAAGTAATGACTCCAGAAACCAAATATGCCAAGACAGGTGTGGGCTCTGTGCAGAAAGCACCAAAGCCAGGGGAACTCAAATTCAAAACCAAAGATGAAGGCTATGTAAGCATCTTTATGATTTTATGAAGCAGGAAATCATATTTATCTTTCACACTGTGCACTTAAGATACAGAATTGTTGATATAGCTTTTTAAAAATAGGATAATAGAATATTTTTGATAGACTTGCTGCAATTTTGGTCAAATTGTGACATCACCCTGACCAATCCTGGGGTCGATTTCACTAAAGTTAAAATGCATCATTAACCCATTGTAAGACCAAGACCCATTGTTAGCTATGACCACATCTTGACCCCCGCAATGTTAACAAAGGTTCAATTTTTTTAAAGCATAATTTATATACCTTAAGATGCGGTGAACACTTACAATGGGTTTTTATGTCTTTGTCATATCTAGTTGTAGTTATGAGCTGAACCCTTTGTAGCTACGATGTATCGTAAATGTTAATGAACCGACCCCAGGTCTCACTAAGTCTCACTGGAGGAATTCATGAAAATGCCGAATATGTCACAGATGGGGGTTATATGCAGGGACCAAATCTCTGTCTGGCAGTGACTCAGCCATTGCTTGCTCTGGGTATCACTCACTTGGGGAATGGGAGGTGCCCGGTTCGAATCCTGGTCAAAACATATAATTTTTCACCCATCCCTTGAGGAGATGGGAGGCGAGAAAAAGAAAAGTTAAAAAATCTGTTAGGGTTAAGCAATTAAACTTGTATTCCTCCCATAAGGCAAGGGTGGATTTTAGCAAGAAATACTTAACTCTACCTTTGAAATTTGTACCATTTTTTTTTTCTTTTCTAGGTTTCCATCCATCCATCATCAGTAAACTTCCAAGTGAGATACTATGAAAGTCCCTACCTGGTATACCATGAGAAAGTTAAAACATCAAAGGTATATATCTATTTACAATTCAATAAAGTGAAGATTGCAGACCTTGTTATTTTGTTAGTGCATTCAACATGGAAAATATTAAGACAATCATGTATGTGATAATTTTGTCAGTAAATCTTTAGATTTGGTTACTCTACTGATATAGCCAGTTATTGAGTTTAGTTTTTACCAAATTATATGTTTATATTTCTGTTATGATAATTTCTTAAACGATTTGTGTTTTGTTTTAATGACCACTCCAATGATGCTGGATCATGATGTCATTAATTGTATACTGTATATGTGGTATTTTCTGTGCTTCATTTACTTTCTTCCTTTTCTTGGTAAACTCGTTCAGGGCGAAAATAAATGTACCGTGAAAATGGTTTGTCTATACTACAGCATGTTTAAAAATTCATAAGTGCGAAAATTAAAATGCACAGAATATTTTAAAATTGTTTGCGAGTGGAAATTACTGCACATGAAAATATTCGCCTTTATAGTATTACAAATGATGTTATATAGAGTATAGTTTATCTCAGAGTTGTTTTTCACTTGTTCGCGGGTTTTTCTTTCTGACGCTTGTTGATCAGGCCTTCTGCGTACTGATGCACTTATTTACGCACATATTTGCAGAGCGTGATTTGTTGATTTTGATTGTTAACGCTCACGTTGTTGATGCACGCGTTAAGAGTGGCGTACACAAAACGATTTGAAGTGAAAAACAACTCTGAGATTTAGTATAATAATATCTTTTATGTCTTGAGGAAAATAAAGGATGACATTGCCACCAATTGCCAGCATCCTGAAAATAAATTCACCTTTCATATCCTTTATTTACAATTTTAAAATTCTCCCTGCATCCTTTTTCAATATATTTTGTATGCGTCTTGTTATTGCCAGGTGTATATCCGTGATTGCAGCATGGTCTCTGTATATCCACTGCTCCTATTCGGTGGGTGTAGCCTCAATGTGGACATGGAAAGAGGCAACTTTATCATCTCACTTGATGATGGATGGATCAGGTTTAAAGTCAACTCTGTGGAGGTAAGTTAGAAAATTAATAGCGAAAGAAGTGATAACTCACCAGTCTATGAGATGCCCTTCATATTAACATGAACAAAATTGTCATACTGCCCTCTGGCAAAAGAAATAGATATAATTTATATTTTTGGGGTGTATATATAAGATCAATAACAACCATTTTATGACAATTTACTGGCAGCTAGCTAAAGTGGCTGACATGTTAATTTCTGTTTTGGGACTTCAATTCATTTGCCATATGTCAATTTAAAACCAAGTATACATGTTTTATTAACATCCCCATTTGATATTTTCCTTCCTTTGGTAGGTAGCAGAGTTAGTGCGTGAGCTGCGTCTTGAGCTGGACCAACTGATGGCCGACAAGATCAGCAATCCTAACATGGATCTCTGCACTTGCCCACGAGGTAGTCGTATTATTGCTGCTATTGTACAACTCATCTCCACACAATAAAGGTCTGCCAGATAGTTCTAAGTGACTTTATCAAAGATTTGTTAATGTCTTCCACACAGCATATAAATCTAGCATTTGGCAATATACACCAGTAGCATCAACCAAGATATCTGCTTAACCTTATCACTTTTGAGCAACCCTTTGTTTAAAACTATATCCTTGGAAATTTACTTGTTAAAAATGGGTGGTTTCTCTTGATCCAATGTTCACTGATGTAACCCAACAGGCAAACACTGACCTGGCAGCATTTTTTTGTCATAATTAGCTTCTGTCTATAAAGTATTTGGACTCCAACGGTTTTCTTGATTTTGTGGAATGGGATTTTGAGATTTGGTCCCAGGGAGGCCACTTATAAATTAATGTGCACATGTATGAACAAAGGTTTTTTATTTAAAAAAAAAGAGCTGCTAAACATGGACTTCGTACAATTTTACCTTAAATTTATAGGTTCTAATGGTTGGATTAGCATCTTCTGACTTTTGAAAAATACTCCTTTTTATTGATAATCAGTGTTTTTGTTTTGAAAAACACCCCTTTCTTGTTAAAAATGTGTGTTTGAGACCCCTGCACACAATCAGTGCTTTCAATGTCTCAAAAAATGTCCCCCTTTTCCTTTTCTTTTTGTTCACGAATGTGTACACTACTATAGCAGAAATACGGATATAATTTTGAAATAGGGTATAATTAGTGTTTTAGAAACAGAGCACGATACTATTAATTGTCAGTTGTTGCCGTGTAAAGGTCACTTGACCTCTATCTTTAGTTTGAAACTATAATCATTTGCGGTCGTAGTGCTCATTATTAGTTACCAATGGCTCATAGGTTTAGTTATCTTTTTAATATGAGTGGTTTGAGGCATTGTCAACTAAGCAACAGGTATGCTAGCATGTACTACAATTGTGAAGTATGCCACCATCAGATGTATTTAAGTTGAGACATTGAACAATCATAAAATTTCGTAGTTCATTATGGTCCAGCAAAACAGATTTTAAAGAATAAAATGATACCTAAATTATATCTGGGTTTTTGCATTTTGAATTATGAACCAATTGAATTCCAACAGAAACACCATAAAATGCAAGTTGAGGAGATTTGATTTCTTAAAATAAAGTTAGAATAAGCCCTTTCAATTCCTCAAGTTAAATTTAAAATACTAAACCATAAATGTACACAAATCAAGGTATGTCTTAATACAATTTTTGACCTTCCTGAAAATTGTCATGCAACAAGGAACTTCATTTATTGCACCGGGTTACATATTTTGTTTTTGTTTTTGTTTTTTAGCCATAAATATATACAAGGGACACTTTATGATCAACAAACACTTTATGATCAACAGCCTCATTACCGTTTTTGAAGTATGGCTGGCATTGCACAATTGACTGAACAGGTTTTGTCTTCCCCAAGGTTTACCCAAACTGAAGTGAGCCCTCTACTTTTGTAATGGTTATTTTTTTCTAAAGGTTTATTCCTATCAAGCTCACCTATCAAAATTCAGATTTCTAGCTGGTAGAATCTTTAAAAATTGACTGATATAATTATGTCAGCAAATCAAAAATGGCAAGTTCTGCAACTTTCTTGAGAAGAATGAGAAAGTATGTCATTTTGTGTATTACAGCATAGTAGCTTTTACCTTGAAAATGATAGGAATCGTTGAATTGTATCCATCCTTTTATGTAGAAAAGATAGGTTTTAATCAAATAAAAATCATGAATTGCACTTTTTGAATACAAAGCTTATTTAGAATCAATAATTGTGTCTTAAATTATGATTTATCACATCTGTGATGCCAGCTTATTGGGAACCATACTACATGTTGCCCTGTCTGGATTGATTTAGGTGACCAATGTGGTTTATTAGTGCATGCATGGTGTGTCAATAAGATAATGCTCAGGCCCCCGGGCAACATGCACACTGATTTTTTTTTTTTGCACAGGTACACACCGACTGACATGAATGCTTTGTATCATTAAGCACAATTGTATGCAAACAACCTAGGGTTCAGAATGTACTATGTTGCCTTAATTTCCCTGGAATATCAATGGCAATTTCCAAAAATGTCCTTCCTAATTTTATATTTTTTCAAAAGATTATTTGTGACCTGCTCCCACGAACCCCAGACAAAGTCGGGAAAATCATATTTCTAATTTCTCAATATTAAAAACGCTGAAATTACAATTAAGCTTTAAACTGATATATCACTTGTCAACATTGCTCAACCTTTTGCCCAAGAAAACATAATATTTCCTTTGAAAATTCCATTGTTTTCTATTGATTTATGGCAAGTGCAATGGGCTGTAACTCCATAAGTGCTCTGATGACTTTGTCCAGGTTTCGTGGGAGAAGGTCACATATATATACATTTTCTGAAAGGAAATTTGATGAAGAATATGATTTTGATTTCAGAAAAAATGAGTTTGACATCATAGCACTGGTGGAAGTATTATTTTTTGCCCTTGGTTACATATGATCAGTGCATACTTATGTTTTTGAAATGTAATTTGTATTGATCAAATTTGAATTATTTATGCTTTATTTTAAAGTATAACTTTGTGAAAACCCATCATAAACAGTATCCATGATAATTGATATAAATACTTCAGAGTATAAAAGTCATAAGGGTGTCATATGATGTCATAACTTCTTTTGAGCAATGGTGCCCATTACTCAAAATAATGTACGCCCATCCATTGTGAGATGATAGATGACATGCAAAACAGTAAATTGTATCTGTTATTTTCATAAGTGACAAATTTGAATGATTTGTAAACCAAGAATGATGTAAATTTATTGCCAAAAATAATAAACATCATCATTGGAAAAAACCATATACCCCTATTCAAACATGAATGCACATTTTGAAATGGGTTTAAGTTGTGTATTAGAGGCATGAACATTTGAAATCTGCAAAACAACAATTTTGTCAGAATGACTTATTTGTGTATTTTGTACTGTAGCTCAAAATGAAAAATGCAACTTCATTGGAGGTTTGTGATGATGGTCACAACAAGCCCAGGCGGGGTGCTTAAATGTGCTTCAGAGGGTATGGTATAGTGGACAGCTCTGAGCAAAAGAGCTAGTACAGTGGAAACTCATTATAACGAAGTTGGTGGGAACAGAGAAATTACTTCTTTATATCCAAACATTCGTTATATCAGGGTTTTGAATATGTGATGCGCTCTGGGAAAACCCTTCACATGGTGCAAATTTTACATTTTGAGTTCTTAGTGCCATAAGAAAGCTATAATTATTCCTTTTATAACACTTTTTGTTTCAACCTTCTAGGATGTCCAAGCCCAAAGTTACAGATGTTTGAAGTTGATAAAAAATCAAGAAAAACATAACAAAATTGGGGTTATTTTCTTCATTTCTGCAAAATTGTCCTCAGCGACATGTGAAAGGTTTACACAGATCACATCACATATAATAAAAACAAAAGAAATTAGTATTTATGGTATAGGAAAAATTCTTCTATGTAACAGGGTTTTTCTTATATCAGATTTCGTTATAATGAGTTTCTACTGTATAAGCTTACAATTACAGATTTTAATGGGTTCCTAATTTTTCAAAAGAGATGTTTTCAAACCAGGGGGATCGCATGGGTCAAAGAACCAGTATACCGTATTCATAGTTTGTATTAAAAAGAATCAAAATTGTATATTTGCAATCTTGCAACCCATTTCCCGCAAATCATGTAACACATTTGACAAAATGCAACAAAGGTTTTTGACAGGTTTTGACCATGGAAAGAAGTTTGTGATAAATTAGAGAACTTGAAAGAGCAACTTATTTGGATTAAAAATGTGCAATGTTGGTGTTGGATTTATTATACTTTTTCTTCATAATTCTTTCAAATATTTTGCCAATGTTATCAAATAATAATGTAACGGTAATGTGCAAATTGCCTTATCTTGAAGGATATATTTTACAATATGATCTTTATATTTATCAGAATCAATATACTTTTTTGAAACTATTAAGCAAATAAAATTCTGTATTAACATACATGTATACGTATGGATATCATACATTGTAATATATAAATTGGATATAAAATATAATCACAATTTTGAAATTCACACTACACAATCATGTTTTTGACATCACTTTAATAAACTATCTGCTGACATAGTTGGTCAGCTAAGCAAAAATGTGCAAATACCGTGTAGATTGTGTAGTGTTGAAATTCAAGCTTACAGTGTACCATTTCATTATAAACCATTAATGAAGCATAAATAAAAACAACTGTGAAACTAAACTGAACATGGTTGTGTTCTTAAACATTTATTTTCCTGTCTGTTGCACACTTTTTGTTTGTTAACGTTGTCCTATAAATTGTGTTATTATGGCAACATACCGGCATTTTGTTACAAGTTTTGTTTGTTTGTAAAATGGGAGACACTATTAAAATGACTGCATTCTAAAGAGACCAGGGCTAATATGACAAAACTATGAAATCTGTCAAGTACTAAGCATTATGATTGATTTTTAGGATTAATGGATGAATCAGTCAGGTGGCAGCGTTTTAGGGGGTAAGGGGTATAAAAATGGCAATTTTTGAGAAATAGGGTACTTTTGAAAAACCCTGGCATTTAAGGTTATTTTTCTAGTTATAGACTCTGAATTGAACTTAACAAAAACAATGATGTTTAATACATCATACATTGTATGAACCAACGCTATGTTACTTTGTCCATATTAACTGGGTGATTCAGACTTTCAAATACTGAAGTGGCCATTTTTTGTTCAAAACTAGCTTTTGAGAAATCACACTTTAGGGTGTAAAATCTTGACAAAAGGACACAATGTACTAATTTAAGGTGCATTTTGGCTGCAAAAGAAATCACCCTTTGGGGTGTTTTGAACTTGGTCATGTAAGCTTACAGCATTTTACTTGACTGGCCATTGGGGTCAAAAATCAACTTTGACATATGTGTGGTGCTCTGGCATAATGAGCGGAAAGTCGAAGATTTTGAATAAATGGCTGCTAAAGTAAAAATATGATGAAAAGATAAAATTTCGTTTTTTGACATAAAACAAATAAATACATTAGTGTTAACGTATATTTCGCGTTTTGAAGGTCAATTACGCCGGGAAGTGTATTTATTCACGGGTAATTGATCGCGTTTTGCTATTATACACTATAGTAAACAGAATCTTTAAAATCGGTTTGCGACAGTTTTTTACTGACAGATTTTGAGTGGACTACCTTGAGTTTCTAACTATAAATGAAAATTGTAGAAAGAAAGTATGACATATTATATATCATTCGAAAGCTGAGATTATAGAGAATTAGAATATGCCATAAACTCAATTTTGAAAATCGTGACTTTCCGCTCATAATGACAGAGCACCACACATATGGATCTTGAATTCAAAAATCAATGTCAATCCTGTAGATATCATTTAATTTAAGTAAGGATTTCACAGGAATTTAAGTAAGGATTTCACAGGTAAAAATTTGTATAGTCAACATAACACACAACATGGACAACTTAAAGTTTATTTTTGATATTGAAGTTTTATGATTTCTGCCCCAGGTTCTATAATAGTAACCAAGCCTTGTGTGCTTCCTGTGCACTCAAACTCTGTGAATCACAGCTCCATATAAATCTATTGAGGTCCGAAGTTTTTGTATTTATTATGACCGTCCATGTATACTCCATAAACCTTCAGTATGCAGCAAGCAGCCGATTAACCCACATAAACCAATATGGCCATATGGCAAAGTAAATTAGTATGTATTTTTCGGATCATAACCCCGTAAAATCTTACTGAATATTCAAATAAACGTATGTTCAATGTTTGTCCATGTGGTAGAAACAAAATTAGCCAAAAATAATACCAAAATCATGAACGATTCATGTAAAAATAATATTTAATACACAGTGATTTGATCTTTCAATCCTAATCAATCATTACTAGTGTTACACAATACCAAACCACCAGGGATATGCTGTGAGTAGCATTTAGTTGAATTGGAGAAATCAGGTCCTTCATCAAAAGTAGGCCATTCCGCACTGATGTCCTTTTTAAACTAACATCGTTTTTCCAATTTAAAGTTGCTGTGTCAAAGACAATTATCTACGTCATTGTTTGTCAATGTTAACAAGTATTTCAATTCCGACCAACTTTCATCGGCTTTAACAGGTTAACCCAAACAATTGTTCTGTATGGTGGTTCAATATCACAGCGTTGTTAGTGATCTCCCATTTAAATCTACAGCACAAGCTTAAGCTCAAAACCTTAAAGGAAACACTACTTTTAAACATTGGCAGGTAGGTTCTTTTCAGAGTCTTGTTTTGCTTAAACTTGCCTTCTCAAATTGCCTCTGGAATACAGAAGTATATGGGAAAAGCATTGAGAAAGGTCTTAATTTGGCCCTCCAAGATGTATTTTTGAACTGGCGTTTGTCCTTAATGGCCCGCCAACAAATTTAATTGAGAACCCCTGTTTTAGGCCTATAGAAGACAGCAAGTATTTCAAGCCCGGCTTCTCCATGTTACTACACAGGTGACAGACCACAAAGATCCGTTCAATGCTTAGATCATGATTCATGACCTAGCATTAACAGCTTTCTCCAGAATTTGAAGAAGCCTATTATTTGTTCTTCATATTGATATCCAAACAAGCAGTAATAAGGATGATCCAAGTAAAGTTTTGTAAACAAAACGCAGAGCGAGATCAAGTTTGATCACTTGCCACAGCTGGTTTTGAATTGATCAGTGCCTG
>JXSR01S075362.1:13465-25288 GCA_000969725.1 Ophiothrix spiculata | reverse complement strand
ATATAGGGGTAGGCTACTATCTGGCCTTACTGGCCTTCTGGTCTATTCCTCCATATTGGTTTATGCGTGTATTTAAATGTTATTTTGTTGTTTTTATTGTATTGTTTTTTATGGGAAATAAAATATGAATATGAATATGAAAGAGTGAATACACTCAAAATAAATACTGGTGTTTTAAAATACTTTTCGAGTGTCGGTTATTTTTTGACACTGCAGCGCACTCAAAATGATAATATTGAATGCTCAAAATGAAGTCACAATGGTGTCACTTCATAATGTTGGGGTTCATTTGATACCTCAGCATGTGTAATAAAGGTGTAAACGGAGCACCCTGTCTTGACTTGACACCAATGCCGTGTTAATTGACACACAATCAGTGTCATGTTAGGTGTTTAATGACATCCTTGCGGTGTTTTCAAATTTGACCAATGACACTCCAAAGTCAGTGGCTCAAATTTTAATTAATGTCCTTATGTGCATTTCTCTTGCAATAGAAAGGATTTTTGCACCGGAACGAAAACGTATATCTTACTAAAATGGACAGAGTTATAGTAGAAGACATTTCAAACAACATTTTAGATAAAATTTGTGATTTTCTATTTTTTTTTAAATCAAACACCGTTGTCAAACCATGGAATAATAAGTTAAACTTATTATAATCGTTTTCAGGTGGCGAGGGTATGAAAACCCCAACTACCTTGGAGCTGAGTACAACTTTAAACGAGGCTGGTATCCTACCTGGACCAACTGGGGCGGTGGCAACAACCAGATGTCTTCAATTAAACGCATGAATACAGGCACCTGAGAATGTGTGAGTAGAACCTTGAGCACATTAAATATTCATTTTATATTTTATACATGGGATCATGGTCAAAAATGGTCACGGGTCAAACAAGATCACGGGTCGAAGGTAAAACAAGGTCATACTTTCTGGTGAAAGGCATGCTTCTTGGGTCAAGGGCTCAAAAGGTCAGCCTAAGTTGTCATTGCGTCAATTTCCTGCGCCAATTTGCGTCGTCAATGCGTTAATTTGCGTCGTACCGGCTGGGCCAAAGTTCGGGTCAAACAAGGTCACGGGATCAAGGTAAAGAAAGGTCGCACTTCCGGAGGGGTCGAGGGTCAACCTAATAAGCATATATGAATATATGTGAGGGTCTTGATAATTAGCATATATGAATACTATTGAGATGACGTCACACCCAGGGATAAGTGATAGAGAAAACATGAAAAATATGGGGTAATTGTGACAAATCTTTCGGTGACAGCTTGCCACAATAGTGGAACGGTATTGATGGTTATATCATTTTTTAATATTTGTTTTATTTCCACCATTTAATTACAGGGTTAGACAAACACCACCTCCGTGCCGACAAAAAATGCCGAGCTGTTCAATGTAGTCGTCATGTGCATTTTATATAGCACATTAGTCGTATAATTATATAAATTGATAGTCCTTTTAATTTCCTAGGTGTGCGTATCTTTCTTTAAAAAAATTACTTCCCAAGGCGAAAGGGAGTAATGACACATTGTTATGATCTGGAGCATGAGAATCGGGACAAAGAATAACTTTGTCCGATGTATGATGTAATTAGTCTGTTTGAAGTATGGTGGACACAGTAGGAGGACACAGTTCCGTTTGGGTATATACAATGGGAGAGGGCGCAGTTTGGTTTGAGTAAAACCCGCGAAATATAAAAACTATATCAGGTGGGCAGGTCAGCTATACCTCAAAAAGGCTTATAGAGATTATAAAAGGTGCATTTTGAGAACTTTAGTTACTATATGTTACGTATTATATGTATGGTAATTTTACGGTAATTTGTTAAAGGTATTTTTTTTTACGAAGTATACTTCGTTTTGCCTTGGTAGGTCAGTCGGCTTGCAAGCTTTTTGGTGAAAAATAGTGAAAGTGATTTGACAAAAGTTGAACCAAGTTTTAATCTTATACTATATTAATATTGGTAGTTGGATTGAATTTGTATGTCATGTATTTTAAATTATAATCCGAACAGATGAAACTATCCAAATGGTAACAAGGTGACCAATAAAATATAGCCTACAATCTGGACTTGATATACATTATCAGTATCCAACAGTCAATATAAACGGCATAGCAATTGACTCGAATACTGGGACAATTACAATGGAAACATGGCAAATTTCACATGCACTTTTCATTTTCAGACATTTGAGCGATAGGTATGCATAAGACATAATTATAAATTTGGTTTTCAAAACAGGTCGTAAACGGATTATAACTTGACGTCTTTATTATTGGCTCGTTTGGTATAGAATAATGAATACTTTAACATATAGTTTGTAACAAAATTCACTGATAATTAGAACATTCCTATACTATGATATTTCTTTTTTGAAATATCATTCATTTATGTGTTCCCCACCTAATAATCTTGTAGTCCAATCTAAAATCTAAAGGCGCATATCCAAACAATATTTCACACATCGTGTTACGAGGAAAGTTAAAATTAGATTTTTTTTCAAAGCATACTATTATTAGTTATCACTATCTAATAAATGGGTGTCTCATTCGATCATTATATATTATAGATTCGAGCTGCGTATTGCATGACGCTTACTAGAGATATTGAACCAAAGTAAATGCATGCGCATGCAGCTATTTGCTTTAAAACTGTTCACGGGCTTTTAGGCGTGTGAATTGGGCAACGCCAACATCAGCACAGGTGCATTAGTTTTTGCGATAAGTAATAGTCACTTTCATATAAGCATTTATTCATCTACTAGTGATTCAATATTGTGTATGTTTTCAAAACGCAATCAAATCGTTAATTTCTATCCATAAAACATTATCACCAGTTGAACAAATGAACTTATCGTCACCTCCTGGCTATGGGCTTGCATAATAGATTAACATGTTCATCTATATAACGTGTTTTCCTGAAGAGCATTGGCAACAGTAAAACAGTAAATATCATCATTATGTATCACCAGGGAATATATAAGATTGGGAAATGACAGACATATTTAAAAGTGACACAGTGTATGGGCGCCGCCATCTTGGCTTTTGAAGCACTTACCGTGTTGCGCGTCTGCGATGGTGCTAAAATTCTAATTCATCGTAGTAAATAAACAATCATGAATGAAATGTCAAAGGCTGCGATCTATGCTGCGCCGTGACTGCGTTCAGGATTTACGTCACTCACCGAAAAACTTCTCAGCAAGTGGCGCCCAGCACATTTTTTTCTTCCCCATGATTGCGTCAGCCGCCATCTTGGTTCGCCGCGGCTTCTTCCTATTTTAGTAATGAACGACTGCCGTTATTGAGTACCAGCGAAATGCCGGTGTCAGAGCCCTGGTATCACCAGAAATATAGTGAATCTGTCTTAATATTAGAGCAATGTCATCTTGCTCACATTTTTAGGAGTGAAGACTTATCTCATTAAAATTGCAATTCGAGTTTGACCTAAATGCATTATTTAAATTTTTAAAAAAAGTTACTAACCTCAATTTTGATTTGAGATGTAAAACCGCATCTGCTACCGATATATCGTTGTCGTGCGAACTGTGAATATTTGGTTTTGACTGGGCGCTAAGCCTAACATGAGAAGTTAAACTATACTAGAATTACTGACCAGGTATTAAACATTGAAAATGTGTTTCAATAAGGTAAATTCCACAGTTTACAATCCATCCTTGGAAAGTAACTACACTATATTTTGTTATTATTTGAATGACATGAAAGGTGCGTTGTGTTTGATCATCATTGTATACTGTTAAAAATAAAGCAAATCTTCTTTTACTATATGCCGTAATTGTTGTCAGTTAAGCATGTCTTCATTTCGTGTGTGTCTGTTTTTTTGTAATGAAGGATTTCATATGATGGTTCATTTAGTTAGTTATGTTCATTTAAAGACTTATCAACATATGTGTGGTGCTCTGGCATAATGAGCGGAAAGTCGCGATTGAATATTTTGAATAAATGGCTGCTAAAGTTAAAATATGATGAAAAGATCAAATTTCGTTTTTTGACATAAAACAAATAAATACATTAGTGTTAACCTATATTTCACGTTTTGAAGGTCAATTACGCCGGGAAGTGTATTTATTCACGGGTAATTGATCGCGTTTTGCTATTATACACTATAGTAAACAGTAACTTTAAAATCGATTTGCGACAGTTTTTTACTGCCAGATTTTGAGTGGACTGCCTTTTGTTTCTATCTCTAAATAAACATTGTAGAAAGAAAGTATGACATATTATATATCATTCGAAAGCTGAGATTATAGAGAATTAAAATATGCCATAAACTCAATTTTGAAAATCGCGACTTTCCGCTCATTATGCCAGAGCACCACACATATTTATTATTGTAACATCACAATCTAAGTACGCATTGTGACGAATGAAGTGGGCATACTTGCTACTTCCCGAAACATAATGTATTACTAGGGGGGAGGAGGGGGGGTAATTCTCCTTTTTTGTGACACGCCTACAAAATATAGGAGTTAGAGAACTATTCTGATATATTTTCTAAAAATTCTTGTTTAGTATGGCCAACACCATATCTTGAAGGGGGCTCATATAAAAACTCCAGCATATGCAAAATAAAAACCCTACTACTAGTCAGGTTTGAACATTACACGAGAACGAGAACGTGGTTTTCTTCCGCTGTTACCAAAATTGATATTTTGGCGTCACGAAAATGGATCTATCCATAAAACCACTTTCTCTTGTGTTTTACAAACTGAACCTTGCGATTGTTATCATTTCATTCGGTATAGAGTGATGTTTAATATAGGTGTGTGTTTCTTCAACTTATATTTTGATGAAATCTCTTTTACGCGGGTAATAGATACACAATTAATGGTAAATATTATTTAGGAAAATCAATGATATCATCATATCAAGCTTCTGTAATACATTGACCCCACAACAATAGTCTAATAGTACATACTACATACAATGTAATTTACATACAAATGAGTACATGTAGTTGATAAAATGTCCAACAAAAACAAAGCGCGGCAGGAAACAAACAGTTAAGTGGTAGTCTACTTTATAGAGGCTTTACATGCAGTATTTTTATTAAATACAATTCTACCTACACGTGACAGTGCATTTTTCTTATGCTATTTACTTCATAATTCACTTGTTGTATAATAATAATAATGATAATAACCGCGTTTATAAGCGCCTTGCATCAAGATCTCTAAGCGCTTATACACACAACAATAAATATAACAAATAACATATAATACAGGTTGACCCAGAACAAATTATACCCAAAAATCCCAAAATTGAATGTTTTATGTTATTATAAAAATAAAGTCATAAGGTCATGTGTCAGAAGTTGGGTACCTCTAGTGTGACATGACTAAAATTTTGGGTAAATGCGTCTTTTCGAAATTAAAATGACATAACTTGAAAACTGTACACCCTATCCCAGTAAAAGTATACATTTTGAGAAAGCTTTTTCTTCAAGAAATCCACAAACGGCATTAGTTTTGTGATAGGGAATAGTCTTAAGGTGATATGATTGAGTAAAATGAGAAAATTTGCAAAAAAAGGATATTATTCCTGAGTGTCAGATTTTTAACATGCTATACCCAACATCAAATTTCAAGCCATATTTGTATTCTACAAGCCAAGACCCATTCATACATATATAGTTTGTTGGGGTTCACATCAATGCGTCACCGAAAAAATCCCTGGTGAAAATGAACAACTTTAAAATTGAGATTGAAATTGAAATGGAAGCTTTTTTCAAAAATAACATTTTAAATAATGCCCCAACCACAATAATAATTCCATTTTTGAATTCCTTGAAGGAAGGACTTTTTAAAAATGTTCACTTGTACCAGGGTAGGGTGTATACTTTTCGAGTTCTGTAATTTTAAGTGCGCAAAGATGTATGATATGATCACTTTCAGGTATGTCGCGATCAAGCTTTCACCATACGATCGATGCTTGACCAAATACCAGTGCCGTACGAAGCGGGGGGGCAGGGGGGGGGGGGGCACTCGCTCCCCCTGGCTCGAAAAATCGGGACGCTGGCGGGACAAAAATTAAAATATCGGGACGATAGTTTACTACTTTTACCGTCCCGATATTACTGTCACGCAAATTTTTAGTCAAAATAAGCCAAACGTTAGCACAAATATCAAGGTTTTATATCGATTTTTGGCTGAAAATAGCAAAATTTTTGCGCGCTACGCGCGCATTTCAAACAAATTTATGGTATATACATCGGGACGAAACATGAAATTCGGGACGGTAAATGTGTTTGCCCCCCTTGGCTTACATGCCTTTGTACGGCCCTGCCAAATACATTTGTTTCTTCTTAATTACTAGATAATATTCAATTACCATTTAATTACTAGATAATAATGTACTTTACTTCAAAATGATAAAACTAAAATATGATAATGGTAGGAAGTGTTTATTGTATAAATTTGTTTAGTTCTTTGAAACAATTGGCAGTTTCAAAACCAATTCAATATTATTTTGGCACGGCGTAAGAATGGTTGAACGAGGAGCTCGTTAGTTAATTAACTTAATTAACTAGTAGTTTAAATTTGTTTTCAAGACTACTCATGATAGCCAGCTCATTCCTTATTCACATTAACACCTCACTTGCATGTGTTTTTAGTTTCTAGATTATAATCTAGCAAAATGAAAAGTTGGTATGTACTATTTCAGTGTTTTCCCATTGACTTTCTATGGTACAGTGTCCGCACATCTGTGTCCGCACATCCACCACCCTGCACGTTCGTTAGCTTAATCAACCATACCATTAATTAGCATCAAGGGAAAATCCTGCTTTTAGTGTCAAATAAAAGAGGAAGAACTGGGCTATAAATTAAGACCAAATTGACCAGTGTAAGTGTTCATCTTCAGTTTGAAAACATCATTATCATTTCATTTTGCTAGGAAAAATGTCACACCACCACCCTTTTGGGGTACCCAACTTATGACACATGGCCATATATTAATTAAATTTCAACAGCTATTTTGCAAAAAATATTTAGCTTTCCGTATTTATTTTAGATAATGTGAATCAATCTAACCAAACTAAAGATACACTTGATTGTGTGACATGTAGTGTTTTTGATCTTTGGTTAAAGTGCAAAAAAACAACAACCCGTAACTTGAATCGTTTTAAAACTAAGCTGTTCTTTTGTACCGTGAGTACCGTAATCTTTTCTTTTGTTCTTATTTATCTAAATTAACTTTTCAAATGAAGTCAAGCAAATTTCAATTTTTGTTTTTGTATTGTCTTTGAAGTACTAAAATTGATTTACATGCTGATAACCGGTTCTAGTTTTTAACTAAATTTTTCCAAAAATAGGTCAAAATTATCATATTTATCAAAAAACCTCACTTGTTGGTCTTTTTGTTGCAAATTCAAACATTTAAGAGAACCATTGCTAGACATGTATATTAAGTTTCCAAAAAGCAAAAACAAATCAACATAATAAAATAACACATTTAAATAAGCCTTTTCAAGAACATGGTTTTTGATGATTTTCTCAAAAACCGTGGTTTTAAACAAAACTCTGACGTCATCAATGTTTGGCTTGTCAATGCTGTTCTAAAAATGTATACTTTTGTTTGGTTTAGATCAGTGGTTGCAGAGTTACAGTTAAAAAACCATGTTCAAAATTACTGCATTTACACCGACTTTAAACGTTTTTTTGCACTTAACTAAGACGACAAAATACCACATTTTTCAAAATAACACATAGTTTCAGTAGTTTCGTGTGGCCTATTTTCATGATCTAATTTTTTTTCAAAAAGCTTAATGTATGTTGCACATAGCTGTTGAAAAAAATCATGTCGTATTTAGCTATTTTCATGGTCAAAACAAATATTCAATTTTGGGATTTTTTGGGTATAAATTGTTCTGGGTCAACCTGTATACACAAGATAAAACGATCATTGGAATGCCATAGTGAAGTAAAGATGTTTTAAATTGATTATAGTCAAAGAAGAGTTTTTCACATTAAATGGTAAATTGTTTAAAGGTTCAGTGGCAGCTACAGAGAAGGAACGCTGACCATCATTTTGTGTTGAAGCAGAAGAGCAAGTGATACCTACGAGGGTCATTAAAAAAGTTCTACCCGTTAAGTCATAACTTTTGCTCTGTTAAAGGTAGCTACCTGAAAATTTGTATAGATTTAGTTTATAGTGTCAGCTATACGTGGTAATATATTCATGCCAATACCAAAACTACATTTTTGTACGTGACCTGAAAATCACAGTAAGGTTTGGTACACCGGAAACGGTGAAGCATCTTAAGATATTGCACCTGAAAACACATGTGCAGCCAATGTACGAACTTCTCCCTGTATACCAAAAAATCATATAAGTAACAAGTTAAATTTGGAATGAAAATGCACCTAACACTCCAAAACATCATTTATGACTGATAAACTAAAATTTTGACTGGCAGAAATTACCCAGATCCCTATATTTGAAGGGATGTCCGGTAACCTCTCAGGTTCTAGGAAACAGCATAGTGTCTGTCTCTATAGCATGACTTTTATAGGTGCCCTTTCAGGTGGAAAACAGTAGTTACAGCTACTATACTACACTTGTTAATCAAAAAAGAAAATCTAGTTCCCGTTGTGATCTACTATGATTTTATTCAAAATAAAGTTTCATAATGCCACCGTTTTACATCTTGTTGTATTTCAGTCAATATCTTCATAAACTGTGTTTTTTGTAATTTTACTAAATTTGCTTAATTGGTTATTGTTCCTATTAGTTTTGTGGGTATGAATTAACCAGTATTTTCAGTTTGAGGCCACCTTTTAATCAGTACATATAATTTCATGTTTATTCTTATGTTTAATACAGTACAGGTTGTATCAATAAAAACCTTACAATTTTTGCCAGTCAAATAAAGTATAAAATTAAAATGCAATCACAACAAATTAAACAGGCTTTGTAAAGCAGGGTAAATAATCTGTCAGATAAACTTTATTCCATACAAATCGATAACCTAGAACAATAGTTACGTGTCGTCAAATACGCAACTCCGAAAACACCTTGGGCCAGTTTCTTTTAAAAGTGAGCATGTTGAGTGAGCTCTAAGTCTATCAAGTTTAAACTAACAATGCAAGTTTTACAGTGTGTTATTAAAGAAATCAATATTTTAGCACGAATTAAGATATTAATTAAAAGAAACGAATATGTTATACTTGAATTCCACACTATTAAGCAGGTGCATCACGACAGAATGAGAGGGAAATTTGAAATTAAAATCATTAGCTTGTTAGAAGATGGCAGGGTGCACCAAATGCTTTAGATTTGGTTAGAACAACGTTTTTTATGGCTTTAAAGAAACGGGTAATGTGCTGGTAATCATCACAAAGTCCACATTTGTCCCCCCTAATCATGGGAGACCATGCAGGCAAAACAACTAAAGACAATTACAACAAATATGTTGGATATGGAACAGGTTAGAACAGAAACTAAGGGAATAGTGGTCACAACCGGACTAGTTTGACTGCAATGCAACATTGATCTCTTAAACCTTGTGTAATGCCAGACTGGCCCAAGGTTTTTTTGAGCTCTATAGGCCTATAACTTTTGATCAAAACCTTCAAATTTGATCACGTAAAAAGTATTCGAAAATGCGCTTTCCCTCATTTATATCATTGAAAAAGTTGAAAATCACCCTTTGCATTTAAAGAGTACACTGAACAATTGACTATAGACTTTGGCTGGTGGGAAAGTACACAGAAAACTTAAATGGGTTACGTTGACATATTTGTTGTGAGTCATCTTTATTCGACCCATTTAAATAAGTAAGGTTTACTTATTAATGTGGGTCATTATGCACATATGTCACTGTGACTCATTTATCTCAATAAGTAGGTCTATGTGACCCATGTTATATGGATCTTTTGACTCACTTGATTTGTCAAGGACGAAACAAGAGTCTCATTTAAGTGATTACCAGTGACCCATCCCATGTTAAAGGGGGTTTCTTCCAAGTGGTTGACCTTGACCCCAGAAACGCATTTTGCAAAGTACAATGAATATGAAGGTGAAATTTTGGGAAGATAATGAGAAAATTATGTACTCTCTGTTGGCATCAAAATCAGCACTACTTCCGGGTGAACCAAGTGGGGTGCCAAAAGATCGGCACAAGGACCTTTAAGTGGGTCTTTTGACTCACTTGATTTGTCAAGCGTGTCAATCTAGGGACGAAACAAGAGACTCGTATAAGCGAGTATCAATGATCCATGTAAAGAAGAAGCATGGTATGATGGGTTGGTTGAACTCATTTGGAAGCGTCGCAAGTGGTCGGTGTGGTTTGATATTTTATTAAGAGGCGAAAGTCAGTTGTTATCTTCAATTATGTGAACGATTATTTTTTGTGATTGGAATGGAGCCTAAATTGATGGGTATCTCTCTTAAATGAAAAGATTGAAATTTCAATCTCTAAGGGATTGCTTAGAGTGACAAATCTTATTTAGATTGAATTTTCCAATCTGTAGATTGAAATTTTAAATCTAATAGATTTCTAATTATTTTGATTGGATTGAAAATTCCAATCTACAAATTGGAAAATTCAATCTTAATAAGATTTGTCCCTCTTAGCAAGAGAGATAAGCGAATGATACATGTAAAAATAATGGGGACGAGAATTCTGCAACAATTTACAAGGACCAACAAAATAATCCATGTCGTTTATAATCTGCATTTCTTATTTTCTTTTCTCGGGGAAAACAAATAGCCAAACTAACGTCAATAGGCCTATATGCCGACTACTAGTAAAATGATACATACTATTATGCGTGTTTTAATGAAGTGTAATACGTCGCGTCCGTATATAATAAAGTTGTGCACAGTCACAATCAAGTAGATCTGTGGCCTAACGGATAATCGCATCAAGACGTCACCCGAGCAACCCGGGTTCAATTCTCACTAGGGGCAATTTTTAAATTGTCACTATACGATACTAACATGTCATTTGGTGTGGCTAAGCAAAGACAAAATGTTCAAGAAAGTGCGAAATAACTCTCTTTTTTGCCGATATACACGTGTCACTGTGACTCATTTATCCCGAAGGAACTTCCATACGAAACTGTCACCATAACCTGTATTCACCTCCTAAGGCGACCATCAATCAGCAAAACAAACTTTCAAACATATTACCGTTTTCATTTTGCGAAAAAAATTTAAAAAGCCACTTTCACAAAATAATTTTTCAATAAATGTTGGCTCAAAGTGGGAGAACAAAATTTGAAAATAGCGGCCAAAACATTGTTGTCGCACCCAAAAATGCTAATTTATGCAAATATAAATTATACATTTAATACCTACATGTAGACCTGAAAATGATTGCTCTTGATTTGTTTTAACATTCTAGAAGAGAGAGAAGAGGGTGAAAAGACTTATTAACCAATTGTAAAACAACAACAACAACAACAACAACAACATACAAATGATCACGAATTTTGTAAAAAGTTCACTTTTGATCCGTTGTGCTTACACAATGAAAAAGAGTACACTCTTAGAAAGGAAGGATCAAATATGAGACAAAAAGGATCAATTTTGATCCTTTTTAAGTATCAAATATGAGCTTACCCTTTAAGGATCAAAGTGATCCCAAAATAAGGATCAAAATTCTTGATCCGAAAAAAGGATCAAATATTTCTAATAAAACAGATCTGCCTAAAAACATCTCACTAAAGTGACCCTAGTAGGATGTACACCATGTATAATTACCAATTATAATGACCAACGCTCTAACCACTCGCCCACTGAAGAGGCAGTTATCAAGTGTGAAGAAATTATCGTATTTGTATACCATTGTTTACATTCCCGGC
>JXSR01S075361.1:8427-20985 GCA_000969725.1 Ophiothrix spiculata | reverse complement strand
AAAATCATACCAAATATTTGGCACTTTCTTGGATAAATGTAAATCAGAGACAAGAAATAGTAGCCTGAAACCTTTTCCATGTAACAAATCCACCTTTTTGGGTGCCCACCTTAAAACGAATGACCTACAGAAGGCTATAATTATACATCTGTCAAGTTTCATATAACTATGCCTGGTTCCCTCAAGGGTGTTTTTTCCTCGATGGAGAAAAAACCTGCAACAGCAACAAAGAAAGAAAAACGAAAAGACAACTAACCTCATTCACTTTAGAAAGTAACCTATTTCACACCTTTACCAGACAAATTGACGGGAAAATTGTTAGACGTATTATTACTAGGATTGCATAATTCGTACACTGTCATACACTTTTATTGCCGCATTCTTTTACATTCAAAGTTTACATTGCGACGTCTGGTTTTATCGTCATTTCTAATTACAGTCTTAAATCTAGAGTTTCCATTCTTATTAAACTTGTCATTTCTGGCACAAACTAAAAAGTTCTAAATGGTAGAATTCACATAAAAACTTGGTCAATTGCTGAATATATTTATTGGAATCGCCTATTAAGGCTTAATATACTCCATAGATCCACTTCAGTTGAATATCTTTCATATGAATAACAACTGTCAGGAAGATCTGAGTTCTTTATTGGCTGCATTCAAAGATCACACGAGTGCAATTAAAGTGGAGATGTATATGAAAATAAACTGAGCGTATCTTCAAGGCAATAATAATGGTCGAAAGAGGAAATTAGATGGGATGAAAGCACCCCAGATATAAACCAATATCTAGCCGGCATTATTATTGCACTGCGTTGATCTGGCTTGGAATTTTATTAATATTATTATTACTTATTTAAATTGCGCCTTTTTGATGAGACCTTGCTCAACTAGATTAATGTCGTAATATGTGTGTTTTCTCTTCCATATATGAACCATCTTACGTCAATTCTGATTCTTCATTAAAAATGCAATCATAAATATGTTTACCTCTGGAGGTTCTGGTTGTCGTTATGCTTAGCTAAGCTATTTGCTCTGAAGGTTAATGTGTGGGGAAAGTGAGAAAGGAAGGGTTGTATGGGAAAGGTCTAATTTTGTCGTTGAAAGAAAAATGGCGGGAAAATTAAAAGTATTATAATAACTGACTCTGACATCACACCCTCACAACGTGACCACACACCATAAACAGTAGTTGTTTGTAACGAGATACATGTAGCTCTTTCTTATCAAATTTGCTACGTTCTAACAATTAACGTCTTTTGAAAATGTAAGATTATTGATAGTCACTTGATTAAAATACTTACGAAGCTTGTACTTTCCTCAATGTAATAAACGCTACAACTTTTTATTTCAACAGAATTCGACTATAAAATACCAATAGAAAAAATATGTAACAATACTTCATTGCATGGTATGTCTGAATACGTCAAAAACATTACGATTCAGCAATATGCTTCGATATAAAGGTGGAAATCCATCAAAATATTACATTTTTCTCTTCCGATCAATACCTATTTTCAATGTAATTTGTAAGTGTAGTCTACCATAAGAAATTTAATTTTGAAACTTTATTGGTTTTAATAAACTTGTATATATTCAATAGATCAAATGGTAATAACCATGGCAATATTTGACCAAAAGGGGCATGTAAAAGATAATACGTTTTCATTAATTCATTAATTGGTAGCGTGACATATCAAGTCTGTAATAAATGTCCAGTCGTCTTTATTAGACTGCCAATCTTGAGCGGTGATCCTCCTAATCCATTTTAAATTACTGTTCATTTGGAGGAGTCATATGTTCTTACCTACCAATAAAGCCAAGACAGAGAGAATAGAGAAATGGGATTTTTTGGCCTGTCGTGGAAGTGAAATATATAGTTTTGCTTTTGACTGATTTTGGTAGCTAAAAGTGTCTATTTTCAGAATCTGCCGGGTGACAAAATGTCACCCCTTGGGATTTTGAAAAATCCAAGATGGCGTCCAAAATGGCCGCCATTTTCTATTTTCGGTCATAACTTCCTTCAAATTTACTCTATGATTAAGATTTTAGTGTCAATTTATATGTTTTTGGTGTCTAGGAATTCAACCAAATCAACAAAATTAATGACAAAGCATTAGTTCTAGCTAAAACCAAGATGGCGTCCAAAATGGCCGCCATTTTCTATTTTCAGCTATAACTTCCTTCAAATTCACCCCATGGTTAAGATTCCGGGGTGAATTTATATGTTTTTGGTAGCTACCAATTCAACTAAATCAATAAATTTAATGTCAAAGGATTAGTTTTAGCTGAAATCTAGATGGTGTTCATAGATGGTGTCCAAAATGTACACCATCCTATCCTATTTCAGCCAAATTTTCAGTCTATTTCAGTCCAAAATGGCCGCCATTCTATGTTCACAGCTAGTAACTTCCTTCAAATTCATCCTATGATTAAACTTTTTGTGTAAATTCATATGTTTTTGGTGTCTAGTAATTCATCTAAATCAATTATTGTAAAGGGGCAATTCATGATCCACTTTTCATCCTCAAGGTCACCTCTATCAAATTTGAGATTTTTAGCTTATATGAATCCTCAACTGGTATATGTTACGATCCCCAAACCATTCTTTTATATGTGCTTGTATTTTGGAGAAAAGTGAGAAAATGTGTCATTTTCTAATTATTGTCGGGCCAGTTATTACAACACAGTAGCCTATGGGGATTTTCAAAATGCTGAAAAGCCTGTAACTTGGAAACAAATGGTCGGAATCAAGTGAAATTTTCAGTATATATTTATCTTGTACTCTTCTTTTTATTTAGCTAGAAAAGAGGCCACATCAAAATCATGAATTTCACCTTTAATGTCAGAATAATAAATCTATCAAAATCCAAGATGGTATCCAAAATGGCCAACAATTCCTATTTTTAGTCGTAATTTTTGTCAAAATTATCCAAATATTAAATTATTGGTGTCAAATTACATGTTTTTGAAGTCTAGGAATTCATCTTAGTCATTTCATTTAAAGATCAAGTAGTATAACCAGCTAAATATGCAAAATGGTGTCCATTGAATGGCAATAATTTCATATATTCAATTGTCATGAGACATCAACGTAGTAGTAGTAAGCCAAAGTTTTAAATCCGGTTTTATCCCCGTCACGGGGGTGGCCAGATTCACCTCATACTTGCGGCAACCGTCTTCACTCCCTCCACCTCACCCGATTCAATGCATCATCCCTCCCCAACCCAACTCTTTTTGTCTCTTACTCCACCTGCATCCTCCAAGTCTTCCTAGGTCGCCCTCTCCTCCTCGAACCATCCACCACAAAATCAAGGGCCCTTCTAAGAACATGCCCTTCATCCTTCCTCAGCACATGTCCATACCAACGCACATTATTGGCCTTCGCCAAACTGCCCACTGCTTCTCCCACACCCAACATCTACATCAATTCCTCGGTCTTCTTCCTATCCCTCAACTTCACATCACACATCGATCTCATCATCGCTCTCTCCGTCCTCCTCAAAATTCCCATCTCATTTTCGCCCAGACACCACATCTCGCTGCCATACAGCATCACCGATCTCACACAGCTCTTATACACCATTCCTTTAATCATCAAAGGAAATATTTTCCCAAGTAACATCTCTCCACATTCCCTAAACTTCACTCACCCATATCTCACTCTGGCTGTCATAGCAGCCTCGCATCCTCCGCCCCCACTAACCTTATCCCCCAAGTATATACGTAAACTCCTTCACCGTTTCCACCTCTTCCCCTGACCCTCCATCTCCTTTCTTGCATCGTCCACACACAAAATCCCTTGCCAAACTTGTAGTCACTCTCTTCATCTTTGTACATCTCCCATGGATCCATTTCCTACAATTGTTACACCACATAGAGTTTGCCTTCACCCTTTTTCCACATATGCCGCATGGATCTATTTTGCTCATTGACATCACTCCCTCCGTCCAGGGGCGTAGCTAGTGGGGGGGGGGGCAAGTTGCCCCGGGCGCCACCTCTAGGGGGCGCCAAATCGTCACTACATAAAAAATAATTGGACCAACGTTTCTGAAATTAGCCAATTAAAAAAACTTTTTGTGCGCGCTTCCCGCGCCCCTTTACAATTTCAGTATTTTTTAGCTTAAATAAGCAATTTTTTTGGCCAAAAAACGCGATATTTTTAGGCAAATTGTAACAGAAATTACCCATTTTTGCCAAAAAAAAGTGAGTTTTAGCCAGTTCCTCTTGTAACCACCTCAAAATAAACACTGCATCTATCGTTCCTTCTCTGGCATAAACCCGAACTGCATCTCATCCACATCCACTATCCCCCGAATTCTATCCTCTAGAACACTCTCCACAATTTTCATTGCATGCTCCAAGAGCATCACTCCCCTATATCCACCACAGCTCATTGCATCCCCTTTTCCTTTAAAAATGGGAACCATCACGCTCACCGCCCACTCCTCTGGCATCCCCCCTCCATCTAAAACCCTCTGACACAACTCGGTCATCACATCAATCCCTATCTCCCCACTTGCAATGATCGTCTCAGCGCTCACCTCTGACGGTCCCTTTCCTGTTTTCATCTCGCTAATTGCCTTCACCACCTCTTCTCTATATGGACCCTATCAACGGGCCCTTCCACCACATCAGCCTCCACGTTCCGATCCCATTCATTCTCCTCATTCATATATCTTCTCCATATGCTTTTTTCAAGACTCTCCCTTTATCTCTTTCACTAAAATTAAACTTTCCATTATTACCCTTATACATCTTCCCCTTCGACATCATTTCCTCCCTTTTTCATTACCTTCACAAACTTCTACACCTTGTTTGGGCTCTCATTCAATTCGCTTAGCCCCTTCTCAGCCTCCTTCATCATAGCCCCCGCAACCACTTTCTTTGCCTGCTTCTTCAGCCTCTTGTACCTCATCTTATTCTCTACCGTAGCATCCCTCCTCATGTCCTTGAAAGCCTCCTTTTTTCTTCCTATCGCATCCTTCACCTCTTCATTCCACTAACCATCCCGTATTTTTCTTGTCTCTCCTTCCTTTCTTTTTCCCACATACTTCATCACATGCCTGCAACACCCCTCCTTAAAACAACCCCACGGGTCAGCCACCTCAGTCTCGACATGCAAGCTCCCAACCTTCATCTCAACCTTCTTGTCTCTTCTTCTTTCAGCTTCCATACTCTCCTCTTCTCAGTCGCAACCTTCTTCACCACCTTTTTCCCCTTCCTCTTGTCCACGTGGTCTGTGGAATGGCATTTGGAGCGATATGTATATCGAAACCACAATATTATGCGTCTAATCAGATGTGGATGTACAAGTTCTAGACCGTGTGCTACTCGGGTCTGCAGCTGCACAAAACACAATTTGAAGTGCTCACTGTTTTGTGCTTGTAGTGTTACATGCTGTTTAATATATGAATAACAAGGACAAAAAGAAATGAGGTACTAAAAGAACTTGTCTAAGTACTACATATGTATGTGTATGAATGCACAATATATGAGAACTTTGTCACACATGTTAAGGTAATTATGAGTTCAACAACTGAATAGTTAATTAAAGTGGACCAGTGTAGTTAAAATGTAAAATGGTTGCATCATTTGTTGCCACCTATAATAAAGCTAAATGCATTATTTTACATTTTAAGTAGCTTTGAAATTTACTGGAATTCCTAGGGACCCCAAACATAAGAATTGACACCAAAATTTTAATGATCGCATAAGATTAACATATCTTAGAGCTGTAGCTGAAATATGATAGGATGGTGTCTATTTTGGACACCATCTATGGACACCATCTTTGCTTTAGCTTAAACTAATCCTTTGACATTAAATTGATTCATTTAGTTGCATTGGTAGCCACCAAAAACATATAAATTGACACCAGAATCTTAATCATGGGGTAAATTTGAAGGAAGTTATAGCTGAAAATAGGAAATGGCGGCCATTTTGGACGCCATCTTGGTTTAAGCTAGAACTAATGCTTTGACATTAATTTTGTTGATTTGGTTGAATTCCTAGACACCAAAAACATATAAACTGACACTAAAATCTTAATCATAGGGTAAATTTGAAGGAGGTTATGACTGAAAATAGAAAATGGCGGCCATTTTGGACGCCATCTTGGATTTTTCAAAATCCCAAGGGGTGACATTTTGTCACCCGGCAGATTCTGAAAAAAGACACTTTTAGCTACCAAAATCAGCTAAAAGCAAAACTATATATTTCACTTCCACGTTAATGTAAGATTCTGCCGGACTAAAGGCCAAAATGTTATTATCTCTAGATTTAATGGTATCAAATAGCTATTGCTTTGCGATGCCATTCTTTAAAAGTTATTACTCCTGGAAAAGGGGAGCTCATCTTCAAAATCTTACATTGTTTAATATCACTCTTAGCCATCTAACAATAAACCATTTTCACCAATGTGCTGTTTTAAATCACTATTAATATTTGAAGTTCATATCATTCAATCAAATGTATGTTTATGAATACAAATATTTGAATAATGGAATGAATGTTAAAATATTAAATTCTCCGATTAAGAGGTGTGTACTTTGCAGTCGTTGTCAAGTTGAAAAAAAAAACCCTAACCTCGAGATAGTCAGTATAAAGTATATAGTTTGTAAAGCTCTAAGCCTTGTATTCATATATTCCGTCAATGTTATGTTCAATAAATTTGTAGCATTTTTTTATATACATGTTAATGCTATGAATAGAAGAAGTGGTGGTCTTATTTTCAGAAAGCAATACTTCGCCAACACCTATATAATTATGCATTAAAACAATAATAATGCAAAAAAATACTTTTCAAACGATTCAATCTTTCTAACGAATCATCCTTTAAGTTGCATTTGTATATTAACAATTGTTTTATAATGCATCATTAAAATATCATCAACGTCGTCGCCAATGGTACTCTACTCGTCCTATGGACCTCCCCCCCCCCCAACTTTATCACACGCTTACAGCATTGATGAGTTGGCTGAAGGTATTTCACGATTACGTTTTGTGGTGATGAGAGATGGGCTTATAGAGATGGCGCATGGTTTACCAAAATGTGTTTAAGATGACATTGTGAGTTTTCAGAGACTGAGTCTAATAATTAAAGAACAATCTCGATTTGGTTCTTTTTAGAAATAGGTATATAGTTTGGAAGAGCTAATGTTTTGCTTGAGATATCGGTAGTGTATTTTTTTATGAAAATGTATAAATTATATGGATAAACTAACTTCTCTCAACGTTTTTAGTGTTACAATGAAGCAGCAGCGATACTAAATAAATAAATTGGAAATAATACTGAAATAGCAATTTAAAACATTGTTTTATATATTTCCAAATTTCTGGTCAAATTTGCACAGAAAATTGCCAATAAAATGCATTTTGGCTGATTAAATTGTTATTTTTGTCAAAAAAGGTGACAATATATACCGGTATGTTATCAACCAAATCTATGTATTTAGTAATAATTCGCGTTACTCTCGCATTATTACACAAGTCGAGTTATTAAAAGACTAACTTATCACAACACTCAATTAATGTATTTGCTTGAATTTTCATTTCAGGCAGAAAATAATTAACAATTGATTGCTTGTTCTTATAAGAATTTTCTAAAATGATATTTTGATATATTTTATGATGCATTAAAAAATCATTAAAACTATAAAGACCATCGTTCTGTTCTTATAATCATCAGCATCTAAAGAAACATTTACTAAATACAAAACAAATATCATCACCGGTCGCCCTATTTCATCATATTACTGTGATTTTTGGCCACAAAGTATGCACGAAGTCAATATTGATGCAAGTTTTTTTAATTTTTGTCTACAACAAGGAACTGGAACCCGGAGCGCAGACTTACACAGCTTGATGCAATAATGATATCAAAATCGGACATCCTGAAAACGTGAAGCTTATCACCATTGAATGTCCTGGACACGGTAAAGATACAGAAATAATGTTATCATTGGACACCCAAGAAACGGAAAGCCTACGTTAAAAAGGATTATGCTTTCATCATTGGGTAAGTGAAACAATATTTATTTATATTAAAAGTTATCACCGGACGCCTTCGAAAACGCTGATCAAACAAACAAAGCATTTATGTTACAATGCACGCTTACAAATACAAAGGCAAATCAAAATTTGAATTAATATAAAAGCGTCTACCCTGAAAAAATCAGTGATACAATAGAATCATAGTAGCGTCACCTATATTTTAAAACATGGTCCAAGTATTATACATTCAGATTTATTATTAGTAAATCACATTATATTTAACATTGTCTAAACAAATATTCTGAAAATAGGTGTAAAATCAACTGGGGCACTCTATAATAATTACTTTTTGGTAATGTAATAATGATAATATTTGAATGACTTTATGGTAACAATGATTAGTAAATCACATTATTTTTAACAGTGTCTAAACAAAAAAGATTCTGGAAATAGGTGTAATATCAAATGGGGCACTCTTTGATAATATTACTTCTTGGTAATATAAGAATAATAATATTTGAGTGACTTAAAGGGAAACAAAAACACGCTACTACTTCTATCATTATGCTACAAAATTAGTTAAAGCATTCATGTGATATTATTTTGTTCAAACTTAACCATTGTCTTAACAAGAGGGGGGGGGGGTTACCAACTCCTTCAAATAGTTAAAATTGACACTTTGCCCTTGGTTTATCCATCCCAATCCAAATAAGGTACTCCATAGAAACACATTTAACACATTTGGAAAAAGTAACCTTTACGGGTGTCTGAGGGTTGGTAATTTAAAAACACAATTCACGTGCATATATTCCAATAAAATCATGATTTATTTGGTTGGAGCCATATCTATTCGCATTTTTTTTATCTTGATTTAAACATTTTAATCTAACAACATTTCTAACTGTCAAAATAATGAAAGAACAACACTTTTTGAAAATATGAAGATCAAAAAATGAGTGTTTACTTACACACAAAGTGAATCCCTTGTAACCAGATAATGTTACCTGTAGTACAGGATGGCAAATCACGTAGCTTTTCACCCATAAGAGACTTTCATGTTTAACTCATCATCTGTTACTATCGAAGGAAAAAAGCTATCAATAAATAGGAATAATTTCGATAAAAAATTCTGAAATCATTTTATCACAACACCTAAGGGGAATCAATTATAGGTAATTGCCTTTTAATTGACTGATATTTCTCTAGTGGATTTCGAGTAGTTTAATTGCTAAACAAGCAAGTCTTTAATACGATGCTTGCTTATTCCAGAATTTAGAATTCTCTAAGTATACTTTTTCCTAATTAAAAGAAGCCATAATGCACGAAAACCTCTTAAGGTAATATTTACTCCCATGCTTTCAACTAACAACTAATATTACTTGACAATGGTATTCTCTTTGCATCATTTACATAGAATATCATTTAATATCGAATATGAGATTCCTTACAACGGAAGGGTTGTTCTCTCATTAACAAATACAATACGTATCAAAAGAACTGTTTTAAATCTAAAACAAACGGCTGTCAATTGGTATAGAAATTAATAGCTTTATACTTTCCCTATACATTCTGCAAAGTACTTATTTATTCGGCATCAACACTTACTAGTGTTATTTATGATTTACATGATTTCACATTTGTTAATGCTACTTCTATTTATCTGAATCAATTTTTTTCAATCTGTTAAGCTTTTCTGATCATTTTATTTTTAAGTTAATGAGACTTTGCGAGGTATTTTCACTATCAAATAAGTGATATTTATGCAAATTTAAAATTATGTATTTTTAAGATATCCTGATCTGTTTCCCTTTGTTTAGAGTTTGAAGTTGTTTGGTTGCCTTTTACTTGCACAAAATACACCGTAACTGATATACTCAAAACAATCAAAAGTCTATATGGTTTAGGCCCCTACCTGCTTTGTTTTATTTTGTTTTATCTAATATTTCGTCAAAATATAAAACTCCAATTATGAAGCAATAGAAGACCAGGTACTATACCAATGACCGGACGTTGTGAAAACTTACCCAAAATTTCATCTGAATTAATACCAATGTCATGTAAACAGTCAAATGTAAAATCAAATAAAATCAGTTTTAGTTGTGTACTAAAAATCATAGCTATGTAGTTGCTGTGCCTGTAACTGAAAAAGGTCAACAAAGAGTGCACTCATATAAAGGCAGCCACGAATATAAACCATGAATAGATATTTGAAAAAAAAATATTTGTAATACATTCAACTTCATTAGTAATTTAGCATTTCGACAGATTTGTTATAATAAAATCACATCATTTTCAACATATCTGAGAAGAGGTGACAATGTCAAATAGGTTTAATATTAATTAAGACACACTTTGTTAAAATTGAAGTTATCAAGATTATGTCTATAGATGTATTATTTTTTATCAAGAAAATGTGTTCTAGAATTTTATTGTTACAAATAGGAAAATAAACAATAAAATTTGCTTACTCAGCGTTGTGACATTTTGTGTGATAAATATTTAGGTGAGCTTGGTAGCGAAAAAACACTTTTAAACAAAATCAGCATAGGCAACGCTATATGTACATCAGAACATGAGTTATCGAAGCAACTTCTTTTGATCAACATGATATATCACCTTATTATCAGCCATATTATATATGATGGCTCACCCAGAAATAGGGGTACTTTGCGACAGAAGTTTTTCAAGCAACAGGCAACAAATAATAAAGGAAAAAAAAAAGAATTTCCATCAGATTTTCTATTGTTAGATCAATTTCAACAAGTAAATTGTCATTTTAAAACTTGGAAATCGCTGTGAAATGATAAAATCAAAATTGATATCATTCTGCAAAGTTCATAATTCTCTAGGTTGTATAAATTAAGACACTCATTTACTGATACACAAGCTTGGTCTACCTTGGTGATTGATGTATCTCAATCCTTATTTTGAAACAGCCGAGCTATTAAGATATCACTGTATGTCTAGGAAAAAGTTTCATAAAACGTTAATTAAATAAGCACCATGCAGCTGAACAGCATCGTGTCTTCAGACAATTGTTTTTGTCATAACAACCATCTTACGGACCTTGCCATGTCCTGCCAGTTTTAGTCATATTGACTGTCATAAAACAACTCATCTAATCTCATATAACCGAGTTTAGTTTTGGTCTTGTGTCCCTTGCCAATAATATATATCCGTATACGTTATCACATTATCCGCGTATTCATTTACACTGTGTTTAATATTGATGCAAAGTTTGTTCACGGTTAACGAGGCTTGAAAATGAAATAAACCTAATATTAATAACTCGAATCAAGACTTCTCACCACTTCATAATTATTAAACAAAAAACGTGCCCGTCTTAGGGGTAAGGTTAGTTGTCATTTTATTCAAACTAAGAAATATTTTGCATGTGGTATGTGCTTGGTAAACATTATCTGCCAACTATACCTGTATATTTTGAAAAGTGACAACGGTTAGCTTCAAATGATTCCATCTTATATATTAACGTATACCTGAAGTGCCATATTGCAAAATACCATTATCGGTGGGGAAAAACAAAAAAATTACTGTTGCAATGAAAGCTTTCACTTAAAACAATAGTTCTTTACTCAAAAACAAAAATAATTAATAAAAAAGAAAAACTATTCAGGGGCACATAACATACCACAAACTAAGAAATATAATTGTCCGTAATTCTGGTTTACTACAACAGTATCCAAAACGATTAGATATAGCAAGTCCAAATATTAATCACCGAAAAGTGAAAAGCTAAGCAAGAACTAAGTGTGTCGTTTTTACACTTATCTTACAGTCTATAATGTCATTTACGTAGCTCTAATATTTGTACTCCGCTGGTCCCTAAGTATTATCATAACACATCAAGTTGCAGTGAAGCAAACATAAATTAAATTAAATTATACAGCACTTGAATTTCACATTCCCGTCAAATATACGAACATTTATGAAATTTGCTTCAAGCAATAGATGTAAGACAACTTTTTAAATCACTTCACCTAGAAGCTGTTTTAGGACATAAAAGGCCCAAGGTTTTATGAAATGATCACATTTTAGAAAACCTGTTCTATTTTATATGTCTTCTATGGTTGCTAACATCGTCGTAATTGAATTGGTGGAGCTAGTCCCCTCAAGCTCAACTCTGCGCTCAACAGGCTTACGCAATGTGACATATCAGTACATTTTACTGGTCTCAAGCTTGACTGTTTTCGTATTTTTGTATGCCACAAACGTAATACTTAACATTGAGAAAGTGAAAAAAAATATTATTATTCTGATATAAATGAGAATAACCAAAATAAGAATTACTTGAACAGTCGTTTATGGGAGATTTTTTTTTCAAAGCAAAATTTATAACTGCAGACACTAATACAGCACAACATATTGTTAGTGCTAACATATTAAATATTCATTTATGTAAGGAAATGAATCCTGCTCCCATGAAACTAACTGAACTTTGCAGATTTTAAGTTTGGATGTATGATTTGTCAAACACCTTAATTTTTTACAGGGAATATTAAGTTTGATACCAAAAAATTACCCATATTTTTTCTTGCAATCCAAG
>JXSR01S075360.1:0-10461 GCA_000969725.1 Ophiothrix spiculata | reverse complement strand
TTTGCATTGCCGTCTATGGAGTAATTAACCATTAATTAGCTCATTATGCCAAAACAAAAAGTGATATTTGGCTAAACAGTTACTTGAATTGAAAGTGATCAATAATATCAACATCATATTAAACAATTGTTTTTTTGACCATTTTGACCATGTAACTCATTTTTGACCCACCTCATGAAATGCCACCAAATATAATAGTCAGTGTGGAAATCTAGATTGAATTTCCTGAACAACAAGATAGTAATGATATACGTTGATATCTATATTATGTATTTCTTCTAAATGTCTTGAAATGACTTTTCCTTGAAGTGATTGTAAAAACGTCATTGTCAGAATATGTTAGTGGTAATGGTAGTGATATTTATTTATATTTATTAAATATTCTACCTGATATAACAGGACTGTAATCATAATTGTCTATATCATTCCTTGGGCCTCGGATAAAATAAATAATACGTGCTCCAATAGAGGCGTCAAAGATATAAGATATACAATGACTTTTAAGTTACCAGCTTTAATTCGCTCTTGGATTTTAACTCACTTTCAAATCACCGACAAAACGCCATATTCCATTACATAAGCACGGTTTTTAAAGCGTATTTAATAGGGGATGTTATTTATGAGCAGTTTATTTGAAAATGCGTTAAAACATTTACTACTGTATATTATGATATAAAATGTCAATCGGTTTCAATGTCCTCAAATGAAAATTCCGCAAAGAATTTCTATTTCTACTGAAGTTTTTTTAACATATATGTGTACTATAATATGACAGAGCAAAATATTTGCTTTTTCATTAAATATTGACCAATGCACTTGCGATATTGTGTGATTTTTTTTAATGCGTCTAATAGATCTATTGTTTTTAATGACTTTAAGTTCCTAGAGTATTTTGAGATTTCAAATTCTTTGACAACAGTATCTGATTAATTTTAGAAAAGCAAAACATCGACTCTTTTGAGAAAAGAATCACAAATATGGTTGACTAGAGTTAGAGAATTAGAAAATGGAAATTATTGCAGTGCAAGAGACAAATAATTGTATCGTCGTTTTCTAAGCAATCTACAATCTTCACAATTTTATTTTAAATAAAGCTGCGGTTTAAAAATACTAGGATTTCCGTCAATTGACATCTGTTTGATGGTTTAATGCATCTGGATTATTGATAAATATATGTATAAAAATAAGGGTTAAATAAAGTACAATGTTATAAGTTTTTATCCAACACAGAACTATCAACAAGCGATCAAAAGGTTGAAAGAAGTAAAAACAGGAAGCACAAATAGGCTAATCCCCTATTTTATCCGTCAAGAAAGTCAAACCTATTTAAAGTTTTAAAACGTAAAGTATGAATTCAAAATTATGGATATTGATAATGAGTCTTTATTTTATATAATATATAGATACAAGTATAGTATACAATACTTAAGTTTAAGTTAGTTAAATGTATAATCAATCTAGAGATAATAAGATTTAATGAAGCTTAAGATATACATATTTCTTTGAATTCAACTTACAAGTATCAGCAAATGATAAAAAGAAAAGAAAAAAAGATTACATTCTATTTAAATATACGTAAGAAGTTAATACAGAAAGAAAAAACGGGTTAATCCCAATGTAACCTACGCAAGAAATTCAACACAATTTAAAGATAAAACTGTATTTAGTTGGTCTCAAATTACGGATATGTTAGGTCGCAAAAGTGTCTTTTCGATCGTGATTTGTAAAATTAACTTTCCAAATGGAAAAATCATTTTAATTTATTAATAATAATCCAAAGTCTGCTCTGCCAAGTTGAAAGGAGGTCAGTTTAGTGATCTCTAATTCTTTTAAGGCTCCTGTATTTCGAAAATATCGTTGTAAGGTAATTCATGTTCACTGCAAGATTTTACCCACTCGTACATGACACATCATAAAAATGTTTTGGCATACATAAAGAGTAGAGTCGATTCATTGGTCATGACTATTGATTTCATTCACAACATTTTCTTTAAAAATAGCGATAAGAATGTTTACAAGACGGTTAATATTTTAACGACCTTTGATCAAACACGCTCCATTTCTTTAGTTCGAATCATCCGATCTTATTAAAATTTCACATGCTCACGGGTGAGAGACGTAGTATGCAATTGATAATTTAGTCTTTGAATGTTAGCAACAACATTTTTTCGTTAACAGCGTTTGACTATAAAGTTTAGTGATAAAGGTTGCTGTTTCTATGGAATACAGTGGCGTGTCCAGGGGGTGGCTTTGGGGGCTGAAATCATGTATAATCAGCCTAATTTTGACAAATTTTTGACAGTAAGCCCCCCGCACAAATCACCAAGCCCCCTTCAGCCCGCCGCAAGGAGAAATCCTGGACACGCCAGTGGATGTTACCGTTGCTGCTGAAAGCATTAGTAGTCTGATTTATCATTTGTAATTCCTTTATCTGTTCTACAATATGGCAATATCTGTACTACATTGTATATCGGATTATTCGAACTGCGTAAATTTTTGAGATTATGAAAATCAAGCATCAACTTTTTGAAGAAAAAATGTTTTCGCCATTTTGAACACGTTCCTTACAAAAACAATCAATAGTTAAAACGAAAATATGATATAAAGACCATATTTTGTATGTATGCCAAAATTGTGATAGTCTGCTATGTGTAATATGCAAAAGCAGTGAACATGACATTACAGCATCTCGTTGCTGAAAAAGACCGTTCCCATAGCTCATCAAATATAATACACCAACTCAAATAGTTATGTTTGAATAATGTAAAATAGACAGACAGCGATCATCACATCAAAAGTAGGACATGCTTTTTTCACTTTTTTGTAATTGTTATATCTCTACAGATATTTCGAAACGTGTAAATTGATATAGTCTATGGATGTTGATTATGTATTAAATTGTTTTGTACCCTTGTTTTGTACCTTAGGTAACAAGTGATGACACCTGAAATGAATACACGTGTTTTATATTATCATTGCCATCTATGCCATCTTGTGAACAAACTTAATCGCCTTATAATGTAAGGTTCAGATCTAAATATGTAGTCTTGTTTTGTTTGCGCAGGTCTTGATCTAGTATAACTTCATTTTAAAACAAACAAACAAAAAATAAACAGAAAGAACACATGTACACACACCCAAAAAATTCATGATCTGACCAGAATTATAATTGTCATTTGGAGCGCTTTGGATCCGTATCTGACATAGTACATTATATCGAATTATGACCGTAGCTACAAAGTTGACTACGTGAAATAATGCCCAAATAAAAATTATAGCGTTCTAATACTTTTATCAAACGTACAGTCTCGTTACAATAATATACACGCATACCATGCTTCAGTTTAAAATCACATCTGATAATTTCCTTATACACACTACACTGCAACGTCCCCAATTTATATTTTGTGTTTCATTGTCTAGATTATTATATATTATTCATTGGTGTTATTGTGTAAACGTTTGTGCTTGAATGCAGCAGATATTGTAATACAGAAAAGTAATTTTAAAAAATGAAATCTGACAACATAATTTTAGCTTATGTATTTTATTTACTTTCTGGTTTACCTTTTAATTATGACAAGCCCTGAGAGAATCAGTGGTGACATTGTAATGATGTGCTAATTTTCGCGTGCCCGGCCTCATGTAGGACAACAAAATGAAAAACGTATATATTTTGATACGAATTGTTTTACGCAAAATTTTTGAATCATCTGTAGACTTTATATCTTTGTTAAACATCACTCTATTTTTATTTTTTATCTGTCACAAAGGTTTTTATAAAATTCTTAGTTCATTGCAGGTTGTGAAAAAAAAAAGAGATCACAGAATAATACATTATTGTAGATTTGTGTTTTATTCTATAGAATTCAGTCCTTTTGCAGAAAAAAACCCAAGATATATATTAACGAAATAGTGAATTAATACACACTTTGATAAATGTTTTGATCTGATTTTCAAACCTGGATTGACTTGGAAACCCTTGCCATAAGGTGAAGCGATATTGACCTCATCTTAGGACAAAAACATTGATCCTTACTCATTATAATCCATGATAACAAGCTCTTGTCTGGAGACAGTTTTGGCTAAACAAAAGTACCCTGTTATAGTATCCCCTTGTGGTTATTCGATAAGTATGTTATAGTACTCGCCCCGAGGGCTCGTACTGTAACACTTACTTACAAAACATTTTGACGCAGCGAATTCACAATTTTGTAAACCCATAACAAACAATTTAGGCGTTGTGTTATGAGTTAGGGCGAATCTGCGTTACACACTGATGTAGAGTGGAATTTACATGTCCTTCCTTTTTTAACGCATAGCATTTTTCCCCTGTGTTAAAGTCACAGTAAATCATATATCATTGTACAGCTATGATTGTAAGGATCGTCGACAAACCACAAAAAAGTGGACATAAAGGGTGGAACAAATGTCATATGGGGTGTAAATATAGAATTTCATGCAAAAATGGTACCATATCATGATATCTTTATAACTGTATGTAATTCAATAGTTTGACCCTTTGATATATGAAGGGGTGCTATATAGCTTTAAATAAAAAAAACCACACCTTATAATGAAGGAATTTGCTTCAGTACCGAGTTACAGTGTGATCAAATATTTCTTAAAAGTCAATTGGACTCCATTCTACAGAAACAAATTTATACGATTTCATCCACAATTTCTTTTCATAATCACTGATTTTTCTTTTGTTCTTAAATGATAACACTTCAGTCGGTACAAGGACAGGTAATAGCCAAATCTTATAATACACTTAACCAGTTCAAATGTTCTGTCCGTGCATAACAATGCATTTTGTAATCCGTTGTAAAATATTTTGTTAACCCATTACTTATTCTATTCACTGGAGTCAATAAGTATAGATAATCCCCAATTGAGAAATTGCAATCCTTAACAATCCTTTTGTGTTGTTTACACGATAAAATAGCACAACTAAAACCTCTATAGACGTTTTTTCTTTCGTCGAAGACAATAGACATTCTACATATACCAATTTATACGATTTTATCCAAAATTTCTTTTAATAACCATCCACAATTTCTTTTCATAATCACTGATTTTTCTTTTGTTCATAAATGATAACACTTCAGTTGGCACAAGGACAGGTAATAGTCAAATCTTATAATACACTTAACCAGTTCAAAATAATGTTCTGTCCTTGCATAATAATACATTTTGTAATCCGTAGTAAAATATTTTGTTAACCATTAATTATTCTATTCACTGGAGTTAGTAAGTATAGATAAACCCCACTTGAGAAATTGCAATCCTTAACAATCCTTTTGTGTTTACACGATAAAAAAGCACAATTAAAAACCGCTAGACGTGTTTCTTTCGTCGAAAACAATAGCCTATCCTATACTTTGATTGACAGGCCTCTTTTGTGCGGTAAAAATAATTCATAGTTTGACACTTATGCATTAATGCGTTTTATGTCAAAAAAACGAAATTTGATATTTTTACTTTAAGGTGTTTGGTCCATGGCATGAGAGATCTGCCCGAAGAATTTTAGTAAAAATCGGCATGAATGATATTTTATCGATGTAGAACCGATTTTTAAAATACAAATTGGGGGTCACCGGACTCGTTTTTGCATGAGAGTCGGTTTAAAAACAGCATTTTTGGAGGTTTTGGGGGATAAATTAGTACAGAGGTCTATGGGAAATGTGGCAAAAGTGAAATTATTTAGTGTTGATTCAAAAAATCTGCCCGAGCATTTTTGTTAATTTTTTCACAAAAGTTGCGCACAAGTATGTTCTTTCAAATAAAAAAAATAAAAATTGGGGGTCACCGACTTAATTTTCCAGAAAAATAATTGAAATATGGCAATTTTTAGCTTCAAAACACTACTCAGAGAATTTGCGCATGCGTATTGCGGCACTTACCAACTGGTACTGGTACGCGTGGACCAAACACCTTAACAGCCATTTATTCAAAATCTTCAATCGCGACTTTCCGCTCATTTTGCCAGAGCACCACTCATTTGGTAGCTCAATAGAACTATTATTGAAGTCATTAAAATTCTTTACAAATCACATCTGAACACAATTAATACGTGGAAGTAAACGAACGTATCACCTTGAGTAGTATCTAATACTTATCTTTTCATGCGACCGCAGAGTTTATCGACCAATCAAGACACATATGCAATACACGCACTACATTTTCGCTATCGCTGCATAGTTGCACGCACTCTCGACATACACACCCTGCAGATTTGTTTTCTAGGAAATTTTTTGATTTCAAATATATAAACTGACCCTATGAGACAATCCTGATCTTTGTTAATTTAATTCAATCGATATATGTTTATAACAAGATCCTTGTTAGGAATTACAGCTGAATTAGCTGTTAATCATATACCTGCTTCATCTCCACCAAATGAAAATATTGACGATGGATTACATCGTGTCAATGGTAAGTTAATGGCATTTGCCTGTCATGTTAGAATATTATTGTACAGTTAATTAGTTTTCAATTGTCTCCTTAACGAATTAGTAGAATCGAATTAGTAAAATAAAACTGAAACTGAAAGCCTGATTTTTTTCTTTGTTTGAGATCGCACAATTTGTTAACCATTCGTTAACTGAACATTATTGAACAAGCGTAGTATCTGGGAAATCTTTGACCTCGTCCTGTCAATAATAGACACTTAAACATAAGAAGCATACACTCCTGTATTCAACTTGACACGTTAATTCTGCATTTGTTTCCCGGGATTAATTTCAAATACCCATAGGGTTCAATTATGACAGAATAAGATGGAAACGAAGCTCCAACGAGTACATGTAATCTAAATAGCCATCGGGGTACTTTTACTCTTTTTGCTCCATAAAAGTCATTTGACGTTGCTCTATAAAGCTCTGTCATATAAAATCACATATAATGGATGGGTTGGGTATAATGAGAATGGGTGGCTTGAGTTATGAAGATCGAATCATATTATCGCATATCGCATCAAAGTTGCAAAACTTGTTACTCGAAAAATATTCTTACTTTTCTTCCTTCCTTCCAAATGTTTCGGATGGCAAAAGCCTTAATAATGACAAGAAAAAGTTAACACTGACTTGGTATCTGATGTTAGATTAAACCAGAATATTTTAATAATTATGATACAATTATAATTAATAACCAACCTGAGTTCTACAAGTTGGGTATCATGAAATTATTCTGTAATGTATGACTAAAAATAATCAACAGCTGATAATCTGCACTACAAAAAGTACCCATTAAATATGAAACGTTTCCTGACTATTTGAAAACAAACTGAAATTTGAGGAGTTATCTTTGGAATCTATGAACAAAGAAAATAAAGTAACCACAAAAATAATGGTCCACCGTTTCAAGACCAAAACAAACTGTGTGAGTTAATACCTGTATGACATTGTTTTTGCTGCACTTTGCGGCTATATTCACAGGCAAGTGACATTATTAACTTTAAAAACATGATGAATCTTTTATGTGACTGCTACATTAAAATAACTGTTTCGTACACTATACTTAATATATGAAGCTAATGTAGCTGGTATCAAGGTTATGTCAATCCTGGCTGAGAACTTTACAAAATAATTTGTTTCTTTTTTCGTTTTAGTAACTTTATAGATATCTCCAACAATTAAAATTCCTTAGAATATTCTTTGACATTTTGTAACGACTTTAATTTAACAACCATGAAATTTCTATATTAAAAAAAGGTAAGCCAAATTTAAAACTTACTGAGTGAAATCCGATCTGTTTAAAGGTTACATGCAAAGGCTGGGCATATTTGACACCAAAGTCTAGAATTTAGCTGTATCAAACAAATTAAACACAAAAGTAATCAATTTTCACCAAAGCAACAGCAAAATAAGATAAAATAACTATTACTCAATTACCATTTCACAAAAACCAATGATCCAAGCAACACCCAAAATGACAAGAATAAAGGTTACCCAAGAATTATGCAGTGTTGCCAGTCACAATGCAAACCAATGGGGTTTTGATATTATATATTGAAATATTTTTTGACTTTTGACTAGAAACGGTGTTTAATTTGAAAATAGTTTTTTAAAGTTTACTTTTAATATCATTTGAGATTCATACATTATTGTAAAGCATCATTTGGAATATAATTAACTTAATACCAGTCAAAAACAGGTTAGTGAAAAATTTCAACACACAAAAATACTGCTTAAACTGTATACACTTCTATGCACTGCAGAAGTTGGTTGCACAGGTCAGGTAACCTTTATACATGTCATCAAAAAGTGGTATAGATTTGTGTTGTGTATTCTAAAAATGCTTTTATTTTTATTGGGAAGCAAAACAATGCAGGAATTGTTGTGTATTCGTCCTATATTAGTGTTAATTGGTTCATTACTGCTCAGTGTTCACCTTCTTTGCATGTAACCTTTAAAAGGAAGCGATTACTTGCTATGCATAAAGAAGATACCTTACACAGCCAATTTGAAACGCAGGCGTGCCCTTGGATACGTCTAGGACTGAAACAAGAGATGTGCTCCATTGCCTTAGATGGTAATCTGGTGATCATGGATGCCTATTTTGATTCAAGTCATACCATGTCGTAAGTTTATATCTTTTCCCATCTTTGTACGGACTTACTATACATGTATATATAAAGGTGGTACACTTAGTGTAATATTTTTCAAAATTAAATTTTATCAAACATTGAAATGTACATGTTAGGTCCAATGAATTGTAGAATTTGTCAAACTACTTTTATGTCAGAGACTGAATTTCCACTGAGCTCGTGGAAATCCAAACAACCCTCGGGAGTGATATTCTAAATATGCTGCGATATTCTAAATAGGAAGTTGAATATTTGACGCCGTCATTAGATGTTGCCGTGGGCCTGGATTAATACTTAAAATTGAATGGATATCCGATATGAATACATGCAATCTTTTCTTCATACGTTGATGTCCGTTAGACATACGTTCAGTACGTGAAGCATCTGAACGTTAGGCGTACGTACGTTTACCCTTATACGCCTAGATTAAATTGCCGGGAACAATGGTTATATTCTGCCTGCCCCAATGAATAAACAAATTGCTTCCAATGGTCAATAAATACACTGTTAAGGGTTATAGACATTCATTAGGGATTGGCATGAACGATTTTTTTTTAAATGTTTTCGGGAAGGCAAACATGTTTTTCATTCGATGACTATGAAAACAAGCGGAAAAAATCACGTGAAATGTGTTTTTTAGGTCTTAACCTCAAAAATCCGGGCGGTTTGTTTACACTGTCGCTATGCTTTTGACATAAATCAATTCGACTTCTGACAGAAATCACTGACCTCAAATATTATTACAGGCAATTGTATAATTATGCCAAATACAATCATCATCAGCTTTTATGCACGAATAATCAACCGATATCCTCCAGAGGATGGGGGGGGGGGGGGTTACTCATATTGACATGGTATACGTTATTACGTATTATATTTTGGGTTGGTTTCTTAGAGATATTGGTACCCGGGGGTGGCTACTCAAATATGGTTTGGGTATGGACGTGCTTCCGGGAAATTTGGAAAGCCGCCCATCCAAATACCAATTTTTTTTAAAAATTGACCCATCATATACCTTGATACACCAAATCTCTAAATTTTGACTCAAATTTAATCAAAAATCTCATTTTCAAATATTTTGAGAAGAAATGTCTAAATTTGCGGCGTTTGGCGCTTTTAAGTATTTTATCAAAAAACGACCTACATTTACTTGTTTTGGTGCTTTGTGTATTCTTTTGGTGGTCATTTAGGGAATTTTGTTGACCTTTTTTGTACATTGTCAAATTTGGGGAGGGGTGTGCGACGCCCAACCTGCACCGCACCCCCTGGCTACGGGCTTGGTTGTAGCCTTCCATTTTCAGTTGGCCTGAGCGCATTTTTTTCTTTGCGTTTTTCACATGGCAAACATGATTGTAATACTATGAAAATTACAAAACTGCAAAAAGTTATCACAAAGATGTTTTTAACCCAATTACTGACTCCCGATTTAGATTAATTATTTCTTCTATTTTTAAAGCTTGTCTTCGACCCGTGGGGGGGGGGGGGGGGTACTCCACTTTGGTCTGAACGGTGGTGTGCGGCTCGGACCGTGGAACCCATTATGGCCTACATATCTTTAAGGGTAATTTTTGGAGGGAAAAAATCACCTTTTTGGCACCATTTTAGCATATTTTCTTGAAAATGTGACCTATGTATTTTGGTGCTAAAAATAGGACCCATGTTTAGGGATTGTTTGTGGAAAAAGCGACCCATTCCAGCGGCACATCCCCGTATACCTTAATATGTGAGTACCCGGCCCGCCCCCGGGCCCGAACCTGTACATATACATTCCCTTCGCAACTAGGACACTAGTCACCAACTGGTCAGAAAAATTGTTTCACACCAGCAATTGTGTCAAAATGCGTCTGTTTTGTTTTAACAGAACATATCAT
>JXSR01S075359.1:27253-40624 GCA_000969725.1 Ophiothrix spiculata | reverse complement strand
AACACAAGACAACACATGGGACAAAAGGATGTCGGATCGAAAAGCTATGAAATTAGATCATTCGTATTTTTTGATAAGGGTTTGCTTCAATTGTTTACGGAAGTACTTCACGGATTTTGATTCTTTTTGCGATTTGGGTAATGAATGCCAAAGGATTGGGCCAGAAGAACGAGTGCTGCGATCAGAAAAGCACTTTTTGTTGTTTGTAACATTAAAATTATTTGCATATCGTGTTTGATAATTATGAACCTCAGATCGTTTGGAGAAAAAGTTCTTAAAGGCAATTGGTAAGAACTGTGCTGTGTGGCTGTGCTGTGTGAACCATGATCAAACATCACCATACAAACTTAAAAATTAATCCTTACACTTTTGATTACTTCTTCATTTAAAAACTATCTCCTCGGAAATTTGCAAGTCAAAAATCGCGGGTTTTCACCTGGATTTGAACCATGGACCTCCCGCTTCCCAATCCAATTATCACTATGTCAACCCACTGAGCAGGAGCTGCTATGGCAGTAATTTTGTGATCATAGCTAACTCAGGTCTATAACGTATTTGGACTTATGGGAATTCCTCATCTTTGTTGAATGGGATATTGTGAGTTATAGTGGGGTTAGGGTTAGGAATTAGTATTCAGAAACTAGGATGTGACATGTTCTCAAAGATGGTTATTGTAAAACTGGTCTGAGCAACCTCTTAGTACTACTAATATAGAACTTAAAGGAATATGTTTTAATAGTTTTTAAACATTTTTACTTTCCTTTTGTTATGTACACTGGCTGAAAATTTTTCCACACAATACCTTTATTGAGCCATATCTCAAGAGGCATATTATTGGTAAATTATATTTTACAAGTCCAATTATTTACTCACGTTTTTTGGACTTGTAAAACATTATTTACCAATAATATGATTTAATAACAGTCCTGATGAACTTTTTCCAATATCTCAAGAGGCGTTTTCATCGTTTTAGACTGACTCTATTTTTTATACGTATATATAGAATCAAAGCAGAGTTGCACTCAATGCCTTTGCAAATATGGTGTGAAACGCATATTTACCACTTTAGCCAGCTCATTAAAATGAGAGTTTAAATACATTTCTGTGCATTTGTTTGAAAACTGAAAACATTCTATCAGGTTGCATGGTGATAATGAGTTTATTCATAATGGATAAGTTACATTCTAATGAGATTTGTACTTGTGGTGTATTTGTATGTGGTCCATGAAATCAGCCACTTTTGTGGAAGATCAAATATCAGAAGAAATATTGATTTATATATATTGAATAACAAGTATGAAACTTTGATGATTAGGTGGTTTTATATAGAAATTGAGGTTTCTTAATGTTTTTAATTATGTGGAAATACTTTCCGGCGTCAGTGTAAATGATTTCTAAAATGCTGCAGTGTGACAACTTAAAAATTTCTGACAACTTTGTTGTCGACATGTAACTTAAAAATCAGTGTGATTTTTTATTTACCAAAATAATATTTGCTGGTGTATTTTATTTTGCAGCATTTGTGTTTGAAACTTAGTAAATTTATGTGTTCAGAAACTTTGTATATGTAGTGTTTTAAAGTGAGTCATCTTTAATTACTGTGAATTCCCAATACAAACAGATATTTGAAGTGTTTGTTATTTTTGAAAAGCAAGGTATTTATGATTTCTCTGCCTGTTATTATTTTTCTGTGTTCTATAACAATCTTATGTATTGGTTTAAAAGATACTTGAAATTGTATGTCAATATGATGTCTCTTTTTCTTGCTCACCAGAAGAGAGAGGTACATAAAATAAATCAGAAGAAATCTTGCTGCCCATTCCTCATGTATTGATCTTGTTGTAAAGCCGATGTTTGTTTTGTTTGTGTCTATAGATTTCCCACGGGACATTTGGAAATCAGGATTTAGGGCGAGTGACCGTTTGTTCGGTAAGTGTAACATGTAGCTTTGGGACGCCTGACTGTAGGGTCTGTACTCATTGCTTATTCATTTAGTAGATTTGTATTAAGCTTTTTGGTTTCTCTCTACTCTCATCCACAATTTCTTGGAATTGTGAAGGGGATGTTAGTATTCTGAATATTATATTGCACAAGGCAATTTGTTAGAAGTAAGCTTGCAACAAATGCATCATGCTGTTTTGGTATGTTTGGTAAACTATTGTAAAAGATTGGCATTCGAAACTGAGTTAGTTTTCTGTTTAATGAACCAAACCTTTGGCCAGTAATACCGTTCTAAGCTGAAAAACACTTGGCTTCTAAACGGGATCTAAAATAACAAAATCATGCTTCAGATCGGAGTTAAATGAGCAGCGTTGTCCTAAAAAGGGGGTCTTGACTGGTGGGCACATGTCTCCTACTTATGTTTATGTGAGTACCCCTCTTGTACCCCGGTCTTGTACGTGATTTTGAACCCTTCAAAGCGAGGCAAAAAATGTTTGATTGGCATTAAAATGAGGGTGCTATACATATTTCAAATTTTTGATTAAATAAACACTTGATTATCGATTATGTTGTTTAATTTGTGAAGATTTTGGTTGAAAATGATAATATGTGCTACATCTACATATCTAATTTCGATAGTACAGAACAACATATTCTTTGTACATCTTAAAACAATTTTTTTTTATGAATAGTGCCATCTATTTTGTCATGTACAAATAAAATGTCCCGATTTCTATTGGGTTCAAACAATAGTGAAGGCTGTCATGCTGATGTTATATATCCATTCAGTGGGTAAAACTTTTGTCACAAGCATCTGATGTAGCTAAAGCCAAAAAAAAAAAGATTGTTTGGTTGTCCTCCACAACTTTTTTTGAGCAAGTGCGGGCGGGCGGATTTTTTTTTTTTACGATTTTTTTTCAAATGTAAGTCAATGTTACACCAAATTATGGCCTCTATAAAGAAGCAAATAAGTCTACTGTACCGAAAAATCTCTTTATACAAGTTTAAAAACAGTATTAAAATGGAAACAAAATGAAAACAACAACTTAAAATATATATTCAAAAAATCAAAATTCTCAAAGAAAAAAAACCCTTTTTTTGAAAATCTGAAAATTAGGCGCAGTTTACTTTTGTACAGTAAAAACTTTTTTTTTTTTGGCCTAACTGTACCTCACTGATGGGTTGATTTTCCAGTATGGATCCACACTGCATGTCTGACACCTAAATCCTTTCTGATCCTAGTCTGTCATTATGTTGTATTATATTATGGGGCCCATACCTATAATATTTGGTGAATGACGCTTGGCTTCAAAATATACTCTGCTTATCCAAGTATTTTCTGATCCACGGTATATTTTAAGGGTACTATGTAATCTCAGTGGAAATAATCAGTTATTTTTCACTCTGTTATCCAAATCAAATATTGTAATAAATTTTACAGAGATGCCAGTTTTCGGCGTAAAAGAGGAATTCAGTTTTTTTTAATAGGAAGTTAATTTTTCCTCTGCTTGTAAATCATACTTTTGTCAGGCATGCTTATTAAAAGTGTAAGTCACCGTATTAGTATAATGACAGAATAACAGGGGTTCTTTATCTAAACGACATTTTATTTTATTTTGCTTATATTAATCAGAATCCAAAATGTTCAAAACAAAAAAACAATAGAAACATACCTAGAGATCTGTTAACTTGATTCATTGGTATAAAGTAGAAACACTACTGCATTCAAAGTTTCAAAACTTGTCAGTCACTACCTGTGTGCATAAAACTTATAAAGAATACCTATTATTCTGTCATTATACTAATACAGTGACTTACACTTTTAATAAGCATACCTGACTTATACTTGGCTTTTTATCTTTTATTCATTATAGTACTAGTTGGGTTATATTTCTATAATATCTTACTGATATGTTTGCTATGATACTGAGAAAGAATAAAGGAATCTTGTCATGAATGCTTTACGTCATGTCGGAATGAAATATCTCACTAGCACGCACTTTCCACCACGGTAGAAAATACGGCAAGCCTTCCCATATTGCATTGCAGTATAATTTCTTTAATACCCATCATAAATAGATAGCGATTTTTCAGTTCCTATAAAATACAAAATGATAAGATTCCTACTCTATCACTTTTTTCAACTCATTTACATAGAGTATGAAGCACAATTTACCAGAAATCAGATCATGACCCACTGATCTTCCTTTTAGATCCTATGTATAAAGAGCTTTACAGGACTAAAGTTTATCTCAGAGTTTTTCTTAGTTCGCGGGGTGTTTCTCTCCAACGCTTGTTGTTAAGGCCTTCTGCGTACTGATGCACTTATTTACACACATATTTGCAGAGCGTGATTTGTTGATTTCGATTGTTTATGCTAACGCTGTTGGTGCGCTTGTTAAGAGTGGCGTACATGACCCAATTTGAAAGAAAAAAACAACTTTAAGAGATAATATACTAGTCCTTGAAAGTTAAAGGGGCATTGGACAAGTTCAGCTTGATCAAAATACAAACAATTTTACTTTTTGACGTTTTTGAAGGTTTTGGTCAATTTTTTTTCAATATTTGGAATTTGACAGTTAATACCAAACATAGAGAGTGTAAATCACCTGCAGACAAAATTCTGAAATTTTATCCAATGCACCTTTAAAAAAACATTTAAATATATACATCCTTGACTGTAAATAAAGTTTCTTTAGGCATCATTGATTAAGGACAGGGAATTCAGATATTGTATATTACTCTTTTTTACTGTTCTTGGAGATGTAATATTGTAACCCAAACTGTAGATGGAATTTGATTATTGTGTTATAAAAATGCAACCATTTACAGAAATGCATTATGGGATGAGTGAGGCATTTACACATTGTAGCATTGCAAAGTTAGTTCATATATGCTTGTAGAATAGCAGATCTTATCGGGATAGTAATTTCATGTATAGTACACTGCACAGCAACACACCTATTGAGAACATATTTGGTTCCACGCAGTCATGTGTTTTTGATGAAATGGTAGCATGTTGCTATTTAATTGGAAACCGTAATACTCATGTGTGATTTGAATTATTCAAATGTAACATTGTGTAATAGTATTTAATCTTTGAGGTACATCTTCACTGTTAATTTTTGTTTATTATTCATGTACACTATAGTTGTAAAATAATTGCCTCTTTTGGCAATTTTCTTTGAAGATGAAGTTAAAAAGACAATAGCCAATATATTAACATGAGTACACATCATGCCGATTGATTCCCAGCAACTGTGGACTGCTTTCACCTGCAATACATGTCGAACTGTGGCAGTTATTTAGTTTGAAGGTTCATTCCAACTAGAGTCTGGTCACTGATAAATCCACTATCACATCATACCACTTACTAGAAAGCCCGAGTTCTACATAGCAGACTGATCGCATAGCTGACTGATCGCCCCTCCCGAACCTTTTTTCTGGGTAAGTATAAGTGGCTTTCAGATCACTGGACTTGGTAGTTATATCCCTCATGTTGGTTTGTGTCACCCGCAAAACAAGGGTTCTATGAACTAGCCACACTTAGAGACACTTCAAAAAAGTTCCTGACATAAATCAAGTCAAAGTAGATGCTGAAAAACATGATCACAATTTGCATATTAAATAAATTATGTTTTGGCCCGTTTTGAAACAAACCCGGAGATAACGATAACTCTGCTCCTCGAGCAAAAACAAAATACCTTGGTGGAAATACAGCTGGTTTTGTTTGGGTAAATAAATCATATGACATCTTATTATCATATAACATCTTATTTAGTATAAATTTACCATAAAATGCAAAAAGTATGTTTGGTATACCCGAACTGTTTGTATACTGGTGGTGTGTTTTAGTGCCAATGAAAGCCAGATAAAAGATTAGTCACATCAGAAAGGCAAAAGCTAGCTCTGTTGATTGGGTCGTATCGGGAGGCCCTCCTAGGATTTCTGACAGGCAAACTACCAAACACCAAATATGCATTAGGATTTTGACACAAGAACACTATCATCATGCATAAACTCACAGATTTGGTGCAAAAGCTAATCCTAAAATACCAACGATATTTGGTAGGAAGTGCTCCTGCATAGATTCCATGCTGTTTATTTTTTTCCAAGACTTGAATGTGATATCCTGGATTTCATTACTTTTTGATATGAAAACCAAAGCTGTTTCATGAGTTTGCTACTTTCTGTTAAATTTCACTTGGTTTTTGTGTTAGACATTTGACAAGTGACTTTTTGTGAGTGAATTGACACTAGCTTCGTTTTGTTCATGAATCAATTTTTAAAACACATCTACCTGCCTAAGCATTCCCAGCAAGGACGGGTGTTATGTCCTTGTTTTGTTGAATGGGAATAGCACATTCAAAGTGAAGACAGTTTCTGACAAAATGTATATTAAAAAGACATTTTGCACAATATTAGCACTAGAACCATTGATATAGATGTCTTGTACCTATTTTTGAATATTTTAGCCGAATAATATTTTTTCTGAGCTTGTTTTTGCAAAATAACTTGTTTTTGGTGAGTTACTAAAGTTCTTAAATTGAAAATCTGAAGCTATAAATAGATTCCTTGTGAAATTACCTTTCTAAAAATCTAAAAATTCTTTAAAAAAAACCTACTTTTAGTTTTATAATATTTTACTTTATTAGTTTTCAAGTTATGATCAAAATAAAATTTCTGAAATCATGAGACTCTGACCTCCCTTAAAATAAAAAGCAAATATTGCTTTTTGTTCAGGGTATAGTTAAAATGATATGATCTTAAAAACATGACTGTGCCCTCAGCTTTGCTTTGGACATAGTCATGGTTGTAGTGTCACCTCTTGAAAATAATTGTTACCTTGTCGCTCAAAGCAGTCAATATGTCTATAATATTTGACAATGAAAAGCATATTATACAACATGATTGAATAATATAAAATATACAAATCATTTTATGATATTTTCCCCGTACATATATAGGGCCCCTTTGGAAATAATATTGAAAGATATGTAATGGCATTTTTTTCAATATTCAGTAGAGAGTTTATTGTCTTTATTTATTCATAACGTGAAGTCAGTAGTGAATTGCTTGTGACCCTATTTGAAGAACACGCATCATGTATACGTTTATCACGCGATACTGGCATAGATGATATCATGTGCTCTTAAATGCTATCATTAATAGCATAAAGAGAAAACAGATAAGTTTGTGTTAGAAAGTGTAGGGCTGCTGGACATAATAAAAATATTGTTGCAAAATATAGGACAAGTTGTTTATAGATATGATAAAAGGTTTCTTTAGCTCTATTCAAAGAATATAGCGTCTTGTTTTGATCTTAAACAGCACTTTATAGAATGCATTATATTTGGAAATCTGCTTTTTGGGGCCTAGTAATGTAAAGGGTTAGTGGTGATACATTCTTTCACATATGATAGACGAGTTGAGTTATCAAATCATGTAGGATATATATGGAATAGCACCAAGATATATGGATTGCATTCAATATTGGAAAATATGGCTCAGGGGGCCTGAAGGTAGAAAAAGGGGTTTATGAGTAGGTGATGGGTTCTTCAGTTATGTAGCCAAATTGTGCATGTGAATCATTTTGTTCCCCCAGGAATGTATTAAAGATATTAATAGCAATGGGAACTTATTATTTTAGTCAAGTTTAACTGAAATCCAGAAAATGTTGATACAGTATAAGGTCCCTTTAGGTGAGATAGAAATGAAGAGGTTTTGCGATTTCTTCTTGTATTTTCATTATAGTTGATGGTATTTGTTGAATTTGTTTTATGTTAAGTGAAAGTTATGATGAAAATAATGATATTTAATCATAATCCTCTGAGATGCCTGGTAGTGTAGTAAACAATGTGAAATCTTACAGGTATTACGTTTAGAACAGTTTAAGGACACATCAAAATATATCTTTACAAATATTGTCCTAGTCTGCATAAATTTCAGAATTTTGAATTTGAATCTTACAGTATAGCTTTAAGATTGTTAAAATAAAACCTTCTATGCAAGATGGAGTTTGTTCCTGAATTAGGTATTATTTATATTATGACTAAACTGGCAAATTATGCGATTTAAAACACTAAAATTCCATGATTTTCTGTGGGTGGTTGTAAATACCAAATGCTATTAATTTCTGTGGTGTAATTTTCAATTCTGTGATCACATTCTATGAATAAAAATCACATTTCATGAAGTAACATCAAATGAGGAAATTGTTTAAACAGTAATTTTGCAATATATATTTATAGCACACCCACAACAGGTGCTGTCCAGCATTGTTTTGATGCTGACATGTTTAACAGTCTTTCTTGCAGAGTGACTGATCAGTAATTGTGATTGATCGCCTCGCTGTTGTGTATCGCATGCATCTCTTTATTTTTATGCCTCCGCCAGAGGCATTATGTTTTCTGGTTGTCCGTCCGTCCGTCCGTCCGTCCGGGCTCATTTCTCGGAACTGGTGAGACGTGGAGCAATGCAAGTCGGTGGACTGGTGGTAAGGGTGGCTAGTAATTTTCTCTGAAAGTTTTGGTGCAAAGTATGCAAATTTAGTCGGTTTTTAAGCAGAAAATATGTGATTTTAGGGACTTAGAAATTTTCCGAAAGGAGCATTTGCTAAAACTCCACCTCTTCAAAATTTTAACCCCACCTTATTTCGATTGGCGCATCACATACGCGAAAATTGGCCCGATCGGCCATTTAATTAACGAATACAATGCGTTTTCAATCCTTGTGAGTGACTTTCCTTGTGAGTGACTTGCTACCTAGCTAAAGGCTTGAGAATGGCACAGCAAGTCTCCATCAACCAATCATGGAATGATCCCTCCCCTGTTATTCAACAAACGTCAGCGTCTTCTTCTAAAAGATTAAATCTACCTGAGTGACTTGCTACCTAGCAAAAGACTTGAGAATGGAACAGCAAGTTTCCGTCAACCAATCATGGCATGACAAGTTGAATCCGTGCCAAACTATTGCAAAAATGCATTATCAATAAAACAAGAAAGAAGAAAATTATTTTTCTAATATTGTTCAGGTTCTGCAAGCTCAATTGAGCATCAAATCACCATGGTAACCATACACATTAGTTTGTTGAATCATAAATAAAAAATGAATTGTTGAGAGCATCAAGGAATGAGGTATTTCAATATTGTGATCTAATGAGAATTTTATTACTCAAAGCAAATAGAAGATATTTTCCATGCAGAAAATGAAATGTAATAAAATTTGTAAAAACAAGCAAAGAAAGCCAACTCCCATTTTTTGAATGAAAACACTAAGCGTATCTAGAAGGCATCAAGTTGTGTATTATTGACTTGTCTTAATGTGTGTGTTATTATTAGAAAGGTGCAAGTATAAAGCAGGCATGGAAATTATCAGCTTTTCAGCTGATTCCAGCTTTTTTTAGTTTTTGGAATTGTAACCTTTTTAAATTGTACACTAGTTAAAATCAGCCTATTTTTAAGCTTTCTCTGCAAATTTTGACCGCTTTTTTCTTAAGGTCCTTTTTCATGCCTGATAAAGGTAAATTAAAGGAGAATGAGGCAAGTTCATCCCTAACTCTTCTCCAAACATGTTATTTTTATTTTTCAGTTTTAGCATTTGTAGTAATAGATTATGACGTATACTTCATAGCCAAATTCAGTCAATTTTCATCAAATATTTGATTTTAAAAAGAAAATACTTGTTAAATCAGCAAATTTCTTTTCATCAATTTGCAAGTTATGATACAAAAGCAAAGTTTTGCAAGCAAATACCCAAGTTAAAACTTGTGGAATCCAGATTGATCTATGAAAGACTACTAATACTTTGACTCTTGTTGGCTACTAAACCTCCCTTAACTTAAATTTAGAATTTGGGCAGGTGAACAATGCCAACCAGAGTTAGCAATGAACTTAGCAGTGTTATGTAATTCTACAATTTTTTAAAAGAAGCAAACTACATTATTTGCGTGCAGACTGTTTTTTCTAACATGCCAAGCATAATTCATTGGTGTATAGAATTTAGTCTCATACACCTTAAAACTAAGATAGCATTGCCGAGTAGTAGTGTATGGTTTTAAATGATTGCCTGGGAGCTTCATGATGAATATAACCCTGTAAGTGATACATCTAATGCTTCCGTATATACCTATTCAGTTGATAACTGAGCATGTCAATGAAACAGATGAAAATATAAAACCTGCCCTTGATGGGTAGCAATACTTAGCCATTAGAATAATGACTGCTTGCGCAGCAAAAATATAATATATGGAAAAGTTTGATGATGAATATGACCCTGTAAGTGATACGTGATACATCTAATGCTTCCGTATATACCTATTCAGGTGATAACTGAGCATGTCAATGAAACAGATGAAAATATAAAACCTGCCCTTGATGGGTAGCAATACTTACCCATTAGAATAATGACTGCATGCGCAGCAAAAATATAATTATACAGAGAAGTTTCATTATAGATTGGATGGGATAAAAGTTTCATGAGTGCCTGTATGTGCTTTGTGAAGCTTGGCAAATTGCACAGCAACGTGTGAGGGAAAACTAGAGGAGAATTTTTGATTCCCTAGTGATTTGCTTGCATCATAGATGTAGAGTTACCGGTGGTTTTATTGTGGCTACTTAAGGAAAAACATGTTGAGTGTAGTGACCAGGAAAATATACATGAATTGAATATGGTTGGTTATATTCCTTAGGGGGACTGGAGATATTGTTGATTTAAGTTAGGGTTTTGCATTCTTATATCAAAGAGATGTGGATTGATTCTAGGTTATGTTCTCTGGGTTTTATTAATGGGCATTCACATTTAGTTAAGATAAGTGGATAAAGACTTAGTTTGATATTTCCCTTTTTATGATCAACTGGGAATAGGTATACTGTATTATATTGACATTTGATGCGTTCTCAGAGTTTCATCAGTTTCATGTGGTAGACACCACTAAACATTGTAATCATAAATGCAGTAGATAAGCAACACTGTGCTATTATCAGTAGACAATAGCATTGAGCTATCATCAGTAGATAGCAACATTAAGAGTTATCAATTGCTAATCAGTAAAGTATTAAAATATTTAAGAATAACTTAATCTTGAAATGTTAAAAATAGAAAAGAAACTTCAAAGGGAACATGAGGGCACAAGAACAGAAAAATATATTTATCTTGACCAAATTGAATGACAGTGTGGACAAAAGTACATTACACCATTGGAAATCATTTCCGTATTTCAGTAGCATTTTTGATTATTTTGCTGAAAAAAAAATGAAATAGAACATGAAAATGAAAGTGATAATGTACCCACAGTGCAATTCAAATTCAGAGAAAAGCCCAAAGTCACATCCATATATATGGAGTAGAGTAATAACCATATCTAAATGACCATTGGGCTTTGCACGTGTATTATTTTGAGTTTATGATTATGACATAGAAAAGTAGGGCACTCCATTGCATATGTCCCTAGCAAATAGTAAGTGCCTGGTGCCCATTATTACATTACCCATCAGTCCATGGGGAAATTGGCAACAAATTAACAATTTGTCAAAGACATTTTACGAGTTTCAAGGTTGAGATGGCTTGTCAAGAATTCTGCTAAAATGAGTGCACTGTACTTAGAAATACAGGTTAGAATTTGGCTTCTGAAAAGATATAGAAGTTTAATCTTTTGTGTATTTACCTTTGTAGCTCTTTGTGAAGCAATTATGATGAGACAATGCAGTGTCATTAGATGCAAAAGTTATATGTTAATATAGCACAAGGTAATGGTTTATCCCCGGGGGGGCACTCAACTTTGAAAGTGGTAGGTATGTCAGGCGCGAAGCGCCGAAATTGGGGGCAGGTGAACTGATTTTCTGTAAAAAATGGACCTTTGAAACCGATTTTGGGGGGTCTAGTGAACTGAAATTTTGGCCAAAAATAGCCTCCTGAACTGAAAATTTTCGCATTTCCTGAGCAATTTATGCAGTTAGAGCTAAAATTTTGTAGTTTTTCCATAGATTTAAAGCGGAGATACCAGATATGTCCGCCATTTTTATCCGGCATGGAGACAAAATTGGGGGTATTCGGGTTTGACCGACAGCTTGCCGATGAGGCATAGCACCGTGTCATAATGCGCGAATATTGAAACACGCACACACGCTTTGCGTGCAGGTTGGCGTATCATTCGCGTAAATAATTTTTTGCGCAGGTTGTCTTTACGCGTAACCAAGTCTCAGCTCTCGGAGTTGATTTTGCCGGGAACCGAGTGGACCTGAATACCCCCAATTTGAGCTCCATGGATGACGACGCCATTACACGGGCTGGTATACAAAGCCTGGTATCTCTCCTTTAAATCTATGAGTTTTTCTAAAAAAACAGGGTCAAAAGAACTGAATCACGCTGAAAATGGGGATCTAGTGAGCCCCTGAAAAAGGGGGTCTTGACCGCCGGACATATATATCCTGCCCACATATGTGAGTGCCCCCCCCCCCCCGGGGGTTTATCATTAGGTTCTACAATTTAGTATTGACAATTACTGGCTTTTTCCTTGTTGTAGAGTACGTGACACCAAAATCGATAGTTGCCTAGATGCTGGTTCCCGCAAGGCTGTGCTGTGAACCACAATCAAAGTGATCACCATACAGAACCTATGGGTAAACAACAATATTTGTAACACCCTGGTCACATAACCACCGGTGGCGACCGGTGACACTGAAGGAAACCACATCGCTGGTATGACACTGGTGAATGCTTGCGAGCTGTAGGTCACTGGTGTGTCGCCGGTCCTTATTAATACACCATAACTGAAGACATTGTATACAAACCGAAAGAATTTTTCTCAGAATGAAATGAGACATGCTTCCGGCATCTCTGCGGCTCACGGACACCGGTCGGTCACCTGTCAGTGTCTGATTGGTGTCTGCTGAATTCTATCCGGTATGACACCGTGAACACATTATAACTTCGCCGCAAGGTTTTGTGACCAGGGTATCCGTCACGCATGAGCCAGTAACAAGGATTTGGTGGTGTATGCAACACTGACCCGAGTCCCATTTTTTTCCAAAATGAGTTTTAAAAAAAAGAGACTTTCTTATAGATAGGGTTGCCTTGTGTGAGAAAAGCTAATCAACACCGCAACTGCCCGAAAATGTCAACGCTCATTTTGGGATCAGTTCTCTAGATCCCTTTTTTGGAGTGATTCAGATATTGGGGCCACACACCCCGACCAAAACCAAAGTTGGGTGCACCCTCTACCAGAGCTCTTCCCTCTACCCCCATCCCCGGGTGAGAATTGTTAGCTTACACTTTACAACCAGGATAGTGAGATTAAGAAATCACACATTGCCATACTTATATATTAGCCTCGGTCCGAGGCGAAGGGGTTTGGAGATAGTAACCATTAATAATTGTTTATATAGTAGGCCTATTTCCTTTACTTTTTCTAGTAACTATTAATAATTGTTT
>JXSR01S075358.1:17206-37830 GCA_000969725.1 Ophiothrix spiculata | reverse complement strand
TATAGGTCATACCGGTGAGTGATGTATCTAGGTGACTGGTTCAGTATTTACAGTATAAATGATAAGATTTATTGTTTTGCCTGTCATCTATCATCTTAATAAATGGATGGGCGTACATTATTTTGAATAATGTACAGGGGTGTCCATTGCAAAAGCTAATGTATTTTAAAGATTTTTTAATGATTTCCATTCTTAGTCACAAATTTAAGTAATTTTTTAATCAAGAACAAAGTCAATTATTTTTCAAAAAGCAATAGATATAATTATTGCAAAAACAAACACCCCTATCCAAACATAAAATATGTTTGGAAAGTCTGTTGGGTATTTTTACTAAGGTTTATGTCGACAGGCCTTATGTCGACATAAAGCATATCTTGACATGTCGAAACTGGGCAAGTAAAATTCCATAAAAACTCTACGTTTAATTTAATGTTATGGCTGTTTATTAGTAGTTGAGCTTTATCAAGTGTTTAAAGTGTTGCATAAATAATTAAATACTTTTTAGTTGTTTGTTATTTACAACTGTTTTCTTAAGTTTTTACGATCATCCATATTGTCATACGCAGAAAGAACCACCACATTACTATATTATATATAGATAAGTCTATGTCTAAAATGGGTCAATAAGCTTATCCAAACAAATTTGTTTTTCCGGCAAAAAACAACTCTTTGATATCAACTTTATGTCGACACATATGTCGACGTAGACAACAAATTATTGCGACATGTCGACTTGAAAAAAACAGTCTTGACAGAAACCTAATTTTTATATCCCGCCGTGATTTCCAACACACGGTTCCACTTCGTTTAATATTAAAGGCACTGACATATATTTAGAGAATAAAAGATAAGATTCATTTTTTGCCTGTCATCTATCGTCTCATAATGGATGGGCGTACATTATTTTGAGTAATTGGTGCTCCCGCAGGGGGTGCCCATTACGAAAAAATAATGTACGCCCTTCCATTATGAGACGAAAGATGACAGGCAAAACAATAAATCGCCATCTTTTATTCTCATTCTTAGTCAAAAATTTGAGTAATTTATAAACCAAAAACAATGTAAATTATTGCCAAAAACTATAAACATATCATTGGAAAAATGTACACCCCTATTCATACATGAAATATTCCAAACCCAGTAAAGCTGTTCGCGCCGGATTTTGAACACGCGGCTCCATTGCATTTCACGCTGTATGCACTGTCATCTATCGTCTCATAATGGATGGCCAAAATTCCTTATTGGGAAGTAAAATCGCACTCAGTGACTAAGAATGTCTCATAATGGATAGCCAAAAGGAATAAAATCACACTCAATGACCAAGAATAAAAGTCAACAAGATGATCTATGTACACAGATCAGGGTGCTCATCTCTATTTCAAAGTGATTGTAAGATAGTCAAATATATTACCTTGACTGGATCAACATATCTCGTTGAAGAATGTTAATTCCATTTGACACCTTGGTCGATAGAATCATTAAAATAAAATGGTCCTACATTCTCCACGTACCGATGAGTGGTGTTTTTTAATTGGCTGGATCAGAAATAAACACCCCTATCCAAACATGCATAAAATATTTATATACTTTGAATGTGTGCTGGGTATTCTGACATGGCGGCGTGATTTCCAACACACGGTTCCACTCTGTTAACGTTAAAGGCACTGACATATATTGTCTCATAATGGATAGCCAAAAGGAAGAAAATCACACTCAATGACTAAGAATAAAAGTAAACAAGATGATCTATGTACACAGATCAGGGTGCTCATCTTATTTCAAAGTGATTGTAAGATACTCAAATACCACGTGTATCAAAAAAAATTGTGCACGAATTAAAACTGATTTTGACCTTGATAAAAGCACCAAATCATAATTTTATTGTTATTGTAGTAAAGCAAAAAGCTTTCAAATGCAGAAAAAATTATGGAAATCGGATGAAAATTAAAAAAGATATGACAAATTTTGTAAGTACGTCTCTTTTTCTTCCATTCCAATGGGATTTACACAGTTTAGCAAGATATTACCTATCACAATTACGGGTTATGGCATTATGATAAAAGCTAAAAGTACTTACAAAATTGGTCATATCTTTTTTATTTTTCATCCGATTTCTATAATTTTTTCTGCATTTGAAAGCTTATTTAATCTGCTTTACTACAATAACAAGAAAATTATGATTTGGTGCTTTTATCAAGGTCAAAATCAGTTTTAATCCGTGCACAATTTTTTTTATTACACATGGTATATAATTACCTTGACTGGATCAACACACCTCGTTGAAGAATGTTAATTTCATTTGACACCTTGGTCGATAGAATCATTAAAATAAACAGCTTTTCAATGGTCCTACATTCTCCACTTCCAGATTTAAAGTCACAACTTTCTGATTAAGTTTATTGTGATCCATGCCTTTATATCTCTATTTTTTTGTGTAGAGCCCGTAAGCCATATTTAAAGAAGTTGCATCAACTTCAGATAGAGAGGGAGGAGCATAAGGTTCAACTGCGCCAGATGGAAATTGCTGAGCAGAGAAAACAGGCAGAGCTTAAGAAAAGGAAAGAAAAGGCAGAGAAAAAGAAACGTGAAGAGGCTGAGAGGTAGGTTTATTTGTAAAGCAAGATCAGGGGATAGGAGGGGAGCATAAGATCCAACTGCAACAAATGGAAATTGCTGAGCAGAGAAAACTGGCAGAGCTCAAGAAAATTTAAGAAAAAGCGGAGAAAAAGAAAATAGAGGAGCTGACAGGTGAGTTTCATTTGTTAAGTTAAGTCACAAAATGGGAGCTTAAGACTCAACTAAAACAAATCGAAATTATTAAACAGAGGAAAATGGCAGAGCAACATGCAAGCTTTACTGACAGTTCCCACCATTTTTAGCATTTTCATGGGGATGAAAAATATAAACAAAAAAAGTACCAGCACCTCATAGGGTAGAGAAGAAAGAAAAAAATGTGTGTGGCTGCCAGGCCCAGGGCACAAAGTTGCAACCTCTGGTGTCACAAGAGAGGAAAGTGGCTTCATGCTACCTTATATTGATCATTTATGATAAGCGCAGGGCACCATTGATAGAAACTTAAACTTTCCAATTTCTTGGGTGTACACAAACCCTAAAAGAGGGAAACATGTGGCACATATAAGACAAAATTAAAGTAGATATAAGAATTAGACATAAAAATAGAAAGCAAAATCTGCTTAAGTGCATTTGCCTTTGACAAGGCTGTAGGAAACTCGATCTGTTGCATAGTGTGGTTAAAAGTATGTCATTCATGTATCAAAATGGTTTTGCCTAACATTTCAATGCATTTTAAAAGATCAAACAGATCAGTCCCTGTTACAGATCCATTAAAGTCTAGTATCTCGTCTGTAGCTTACCGTGCTTATTTTTGAATGTATGCACTACATGCAGTGGTCTTGACTCATGTGTTCAAACACAAGTGAATTGTGTACAATCCTAGCAAATCACTGTTGCAGCTCAGTTTTGCTGTCAAAGAAAGCTAATGCTACTGTCACAAATTATAGCTTTATAGGATGATGGATTTGTACATATTTGTAAATTCAATGGCTATTAGACTGTTGATTAGTACCATACTTTTGTAGATACTTGTAAACAACTATGTTTTCACACGACGAATTAACGAATGACATTTTCTGATGGGATTGTGACAGGATTTGAGCAGCAGAACTCTTGTACCAAACATCAACCAGGATTAGTTTTTTTGGGTGTCATGCTTAGCAGTAAAAATGCTGGGATTTTACAGTTGTTATGCTATTATGCAATATGCATTTTCTTTTTCTTTTATCTGTAGAAAAAGGCAGGAAGAGCTTCAAAGAAAACTTGAAGAAGAAAGAAAAGAACAGGAAAGGAAGGAGAAAGAAAGTCTAGAAAAGGAACGTAAGGAAAAGGAAAGACAGGAAGCTGAACGATTAAAAGCAGAACGATTGGAAAAAGAACGATTACAAAAGGAGAAAGAAAGACAGGAGAAAGAAAAACTTGAAATGGATCAGAAATCACAAGATATTTTGGCTAAGATTGCTGCTGAGAAGGCAGGACAAAAATCAGAGAAGACTTCTGTTACTGATTGTAGCAAATCTGACAAATTAGTTAAATCTGACTCAAGTACAATTCAAAATACTACAACAGATCATGAAAATAGCTGTACTTCTAACAGTGGAAAGAAAAGTGAGACATTACAGGTTGTGGAAGAGACTGAATCATCAAGTGTAGGTGATGCAGCTGCTGAAGAAGTTGGACAAGTGATGAATAGGCAACAGCAGTTAGAATCCAGGCAGCATAGAGATGAATTAAAGATAATTCATGTTAATAATGAGAGTAAATTTGTTGGAAGTTTGAATTCCAATTCTAGTGAAACCTTTGAGTCTGATAAAAGTCAGCGTGCAGGAAAATCAGAACTTGATAAAAATGACAATGTGCAAAGCAGAACTCCAAACATATCTAACAATATATCAATGCACAGTACATTGCAGGCAGAAAAAGGAGTGACGTCAAATGTGCAATCCAATCTGTTACAAACTGCTGAAGGTTTGGCAACACAAGGTAGCCATTCAGGAAATTCAAACAACCATGCTTCAACACAGAATACTACAGTCAGAACTGATACAAATACCTTTAATCTTTCAAAATCAAATGATTTGAAATCTGCAAATGTTTCCAGTGTATCCATCACCTCCTCTAGTGGAGAGCCAGTGGTGCCAGCATTTGATGATAAACCCAGCCTTGACAGTGCTAGTGGCCTTCCATTTTCTGCTGGTATATTGTTGCATTCTTTGCCAGAAGAGATAGAAAAGATGAGGTTGAACTGGATGGAGAAATGTACCTCTCTTAGGTAAGTTGAGACAATACACTCATTTCCATTGTAAAGCATGACTTTGTGGAAAATCAAAAGCATTTCTTTTTATTTTCTCAAAGGTCCTGTGTAGCAAAAAATAATTAAATAACACAATAATGAGAGAGTAAAGTTCTATTCAACTTACAGGTGTAGGTTCCGAACACATTCTCATCCCCAGGGCTTAACCGGTAGTATTGCATTTTTTATGTCAAATGAAAGCTCATATTTTTCATATTGTAAATCTAAATTTTCACCTCCAAATTCCAAATAGTCTTTGAGATATAGCAAAAAGTGTGAAGTAAAATTGGTATAGATATTTTCAATTTCTTATGTATTTACATAACAAACAGCCTCATCGATCCCAAGGGTTGCATACTTTATTTTGCCTCTAAAGAGTAAACAAGCTCTAAGCAAACTGAGGGTGAAATCTTGCAAAATGCATTTCAAGAGGTCAAGGTCAATTAGTTACAAGTAGATTATACACATGTTAAAATAGAAACATACACCATTATAATTGCTTACAAATTCAAGCACGAGACCAGGAGCCATGCATTTTCAGTAAAAGGTTTTAGTGAAAGGCGCCTGAGATTGCTGGTCACCAGATTGCTTCAGTATTAAGCTTGAATCTAATTTGTAATGGATATTGTTAATTTTCTGTGCCCATTGCCAAAAGTAATTTGGCAGCACTTGGTGCATCTTCCATTGTGCATGAGTATTTTTTCCTATTGCCGCTGAAAAGTCAGTAATGTGTAATTCATATGAAATATGAATTATAGGAACTATGAATTATAGGATCTACATTCATCTTAAAGAAAACAAATCAAAATCATGTAAAATCAGCCATTTCTTTTCTTTCTTCAAATTACAACATAAAATAACTTAAATGCTTTAACTTTTAATGGGTTTTTTTCAGTAAATTGTTGAGTGATTCAAAAGAAAGATCAGGATCAACAAAACAGAGACGTCAGCTACGCAGGCCAAGATCAGCCAAGAAATTACCAGATATCACTGAACAGCAGATCTTAGCTGGATCCATGGGAAAGAATAGTCTGGAAGAGGTCAGTTGGGATGTACACAGAGTTTATAGACTTCCCTACCAGACGTTAAGGCTGGTGTAGACCTTCAACTAGCATAAACGTTTTTTGTACTCTATATTTCTGAAACTAATTGCATAAACCCTATACATATTCATTTTTAAAAGCGGATATTTACCCTGAACATGATGGTGATATTGGTTTTTTTTACCAATCATGTCAATTTTGGCCAAAAATACCAAAAACCATTATTTTGCCCACAACATTTCGGGAAAGCCTAAAACTAAAATTTGCATTGGTGAAATTTTGAACTGTTTTTGCTTGTTGGAATCTAGAAACAAATGTCTAGAAAGGATTTTCTCAAATGTTATATTTGTATCTTATTTTTTGAAAAAAAAACTAGAAATAGGGTGAAAATCCTCTTCTAAAAATGTATACTTTTATATACATGTAGTTTATACAATCAGTCTGAGAGTTATGCTGCTTTCATACGTATTGTCGCTTTGTAGCTTTGTTGCTTGCTTCCTCTCTCACTTTTGTAGCTTTGCAGTTTGGCCGCTTCATGTTGCTCTGAAAGTTGAATTCATTTCAACTCTAAAATTCTTGTTGTGCGACAAAATTTTGCCGATATCGATTATCTCAGGGACATGTAGCTTTGCCGCTACAACAACCGGAAGCGGCAAGTTTTTGCAAAAATTATACGTCATGCAGTGACAAAGCTGCAAAACTACACGAGTATGAAAGCAGCATAAGAGTACAAAAATGGTTTAGAATACAAAAAAGTCTACCCCAGCCTTAATTTGTCATTAATTTCCAATCTATAATACCATGGCAATGTATCTATAAATACATGCCACACCATGCATGCAGTGCACTTTATGGGTCAATAGTAAGACCTAACCAAAAGGCATGACTAACTGACATATGTGACGTGCTACATTGAAAGCTTCCAAAAATCAACATTGAGTTACTAGTATTAGTGGACAGCTTGTTTAATCCTTGTTAATATAATAATAATAATTACGGTGCTACACAGCACAATTCCAAAAATGATCATTGCGCTTTGCAATAATAAAACACAAGAAAACATCAACAGTCACATATTGGGAACAAATGAGTTTTTAAGTTTACTTTAAAGGTTGCCTCTGTCTGGGAAGATCTAATCCAGCGCGGATATTTATTCCAAATATGAGGACCAAAGACTTTAAATGATCTGTCACCAATCAACTTTCTACTCCGAGGAATAGCAAGACGATTAACATCGCTGTTGGAACGTAAACCCTTCCTGCGGAGGAACATAGACGTGGATGTTATCTGATAGGTGTACTGGTGACAGATCATTCAAAGTCTTGTAGATGTAAAGAAGAATTGTGAAATGCATCCTCTTGTCAATGGGAAACCAATGGAGGGAATTCAACAACGGGGAAGCAGGCTGGGAGTGAGGAAGCTGAAATACAATGCAGGCAGCTCGGTTTTGAAGACGCTGGAGACGTTTTATGTCTATGATTTTACATCCAGATAGCAAAGCATTAGCGTAATCAAGTTTAGATAACACAAGAGCCTTCATAGCATTAGCAGCAGTATCTTGATCAATGAAACGGCGGATCCTGTCCAGAGTCCAAAGAAAAAACAACACCAAGGCTCAATGTTGGAGGATTGTGAGATCTTGACAGTGCCAACCTGGGAAACTTAATTAACTTAATGAATATGGCACTGGGTAGGCCTATAATAGCACTCCAGTCATAAATAAAGTTATTATATAGAAACGTAAAGAGAGATGTTGGAAATGGGAATCAGTTCATTTGAGGCTTCCCTGGGTTATCCTTGGCTATCAACTTAAAGAAATCTTTCTTTCTTGTAGGATTGTAAGATTCCAAATAGTTTTAGTCACTGGCTTTGAAGATCGCATGTTGCTGAGTGGATTAGGCGCCTGTCTCGTTATTCATAGGTTGTGAGTTTGATGCCAATGTGTTGTGTCCTTGGACAAAACACCTTATCCTCGTTTATCCAGGGGGTGTTTGTTGTGCGTTTGTACTATTATTTCAATATTAAAATATTGGCGCTGAATAAGCTGCAACCTACAAATTGCTTTGTGTTTGTTTAGGTGTGTTTGATATTATATAACTCATACAAAGATTCTAGTCATTTGATTGGTTGAAGGATGTTCATCATTTTTTTCCATATTCAACTCTTCGACGAGAGTGCATTTTTTATTTTCCATTGCACTCGACCCGTGCAATGGAAAATAAAAAAAGCACTCTCTTTTGAATTTTGCTGATGTTTACCATTGTTTGGCCTTAGAAATACATAACATGGCAAGAATCTTTGTATGAGTTATATAAAACAAATAATGAATGTTTCAATTCGTGCAATGGAAAGAATATTCTCATTCGATGAAAGATGAAATGTTCCATTTAACTCGGCTTCGCCTCGTTAAATGGAACATTTCATCTTTCATCTCATGAGAATATTCTTCCCATTGCACTCATAACATTCATTATTTGTATAATGTAAACATTCTAGCAATTAGACCTGCAGGTCACAATTAGAGTTTGACAAAAACCTGTTTACTGTAAACTGCTTTGTGTAATATTATACAAATATTTAATACCTGAGAGTGCAATAGTACAAAATATATCATGAGGTCAAATTTGGACTTTTCTATTTCACGAGGCGTAGCCGTGTGAAATGGATCAGTCCAAATTTGACCGAATGATATTTTTTGCACTATTACACGTGCATAGGCATTCAATATTTGTTTTAAATCATGATATCACACAGGTTTATTTCATGCCGTGCAATAGTACAAACTATTGCACGGCTCAAATCACTGATGTATATGTATATGATTTTAGAACTATATATTTTATTATTATTTCATATAGGTAACCACAGTCATCCTAGAAGATCTTCCAGGTTTCAACCTCTCAACATTAAGGAAATGTCCAAAACTAGAATGTGTAAACATCCATAGGTGTAAGCTGACTGCTGTAGAAGGACTGGAAAACTCGCCCGATGTCATCTCAGTTAATGTCCAGGTATGCATGTAACAGAATTAACTGACTACTTAACTAGTAAGGGCTGAAAAATGCTTGACACAACATTCATAGGTGTTTAAAAGGCTGTAGTTGTATACCTTGGGATGACAGAATTTTGATTGAAAAATAATTCATTTAGGTAGAATCAAGGGTTATTAACCAACACAGCGAGGGGCACATTTTCATGTCATATTTATGATACGGGGGAGCGGGTTGGCGCAGCGGTAGTTCCCTTGCCTGGTGCTTTATGATGTGTAGTTGGTTTTCAGTCCATGCTCGTTTCTGCAGGTTTTTCTCCAGGTACTCAGGTCTTCCTCCTGCAATCATAAACTGAATTTAGAAACAAATTTGTTGTTTTTGTTGTTGAAGATAAGCTTCCTTTAGCTTACTTGGTATCAAGATGATGATCCTCTTCTGACATCATTAATTTCAGATTTATTTATACAATAACGGAAGTCAGAATCATGATGGATCACTCTGATAAAGTTGTTGCTCATGACAGAGGAACTGCTTAAATAATTTATTTTCAATCTTATATCAACGAACCTGATGAATATAACAACTTAATTTTGTGCCAAGTATTGCACCAAATTGAACGATTCAAAGTTTTGAAATGCAAAATCTTTTTGCTAAGCAGTGGGCAATCTGACTTTGTACCATATATGGAATTACATAATTTTTATATTTTGTTTTTTTTTCATCTTTTGTTCTTAAGTGTTTTAGAGATATTACTATCTAAATACATGGTAATTAGGTATTATGCTTGAGTCCCTCTATGTCAAGTGTAATTAGGTACAATACATCACTTATGCTTGAGTCCCTCTATGTCAAGTGAATTGGACAGGAATAAAAATATACCGCAAGTGCATTTATTTTGTCAAAGTTTTCTGAGCAAAATGGTATGCAAATAAACTTAATTCACACATGACATAAACAATTTTTTCTATATTTTGTGAAAAGAAATCAAGCATTCACAGGGCCAATAAAAAGTCAAAACCAAACAGATCAGCATCCGACGAAAACAATGTAAAAACCATATGCACTGAATGCCCTTTACGCAAACCAGAATGCAACACGCGAAGTGCACTGTGAATTCTCAATCCATTATAAGTTCTTTGCATTCTTGTTTACACATAGAGTGTATGAATTGCATGCAATTCATTTCTAGTTCTTTAATCTTACATGTACCCACATTTATACTCACAGGACAATGCAGTGGAGAGTGTAAACTGCCTAGATCGGAGCCAGCTGTCCTTGCTTCATTTAGCTCATAATCACCTTAGTAACCTACAAGGGCTTGAAGGCTGCCCTCGCTTGAGATGGATGGAGGTGCAGCACAATAAGCTCACCAGGATAAGTAAGTATCAAGAAAAATTTTGAACTGAATTGCATACCTGTCCAATCCCCCGATTTAGGCGGGAGTCTCCCGATCGGGTAGCCATATAGCTCCATATCTCCTGCTTTTTAAAAAAATCTCCAGATAACTCCCGCATTGAAAAAAATTCTACTGCGATGTTCCCCTAGCATGTACTTCAGACCGTGTACATGGTACATTTTGTTAAGAGTTAGAAAATGAGATCGTTTTGTGAGTCGTATGTGCGCTTTGGAGACCCTTTTTGTACCTTTTCAGTTTTCAAAAGCTAGTTGCCCATAAACGTTACTCATAAATTTAAGTGATTACAGAAATCTCCCGCATCAGAATATGAAAACGTTGACAGGTATGCTGAATTGGCTATTACATGTGAAAAACACTCCCCTGTGCAAAAGATTTTGGAATTTTAACCAAATCAGCAATTTATGCATTCCAAATCAAGACAATTTATAGTTTCAAACACATTTTGTGAACAATTTTTAGAATTCCAACCAAGATTGACACTTTCCTGTCATTCCAAATCTAAATCTTAACATTTTTAGAATTATTAGGATAGATTTCAACATTTTTTATCAAACCACACTAATTTCCAGCAGAAGTCCAATATTTCAATTCCACCTTGAATTTTGAATGGAATGTAATTTAATTCATGATCTTCTGAAAGGGGTGTGGTTTTGCATGGTGATAAATATATACTGACTTAAAAATCTCTGGTTAAAACTATGGACCTGAATTGACTAAAATAGCTAAATTTTAGTCACTGATGACCATAGTTTTATTAATCCAGAGATCTGAAAAATGTCAGTATATATTTGTTTTATATACTGTATTAATGAATTTTAGTAAAATGTAATTTCTCTTGCCCAATGGCCTAATTTAGTAATTAATCTAATCAAAAAATGTACTCAAGACACAATGCAAGTGATAAGTTAAGGCCAAATTAAATTATTAGTTTGTCTCAAAGCTCCCGCGTGCATTAGTTTTATCGTGCGTGCCGTGTTAGTTTCCCTCAAAATCTGATTTTTTTTAACCCTTTTTTTTTAATTTTTTTTCCCAAAACTGTGAAAAAACAACTCTAAATCCGAGGCAAAATGTTTGTGTTACTGTTTTTGATTTCTAAAAAGGCCAATATTAACATTAATATTTTATAATTTAAATATATATATGAGGGGGTACATATGGAACTCTTTTCTTTAATATGTAGATTCTAGAATAGCACTCAGGACTTCTGTCACACACGAAAAATCTAAAAAAAAATAAAAAAATGAAATGAAATAAAATAAAACCGCATTTGGCATTAGTTTTTCAAGAGTATGAGAGTTTTGAGACAAACTATTAATTTAATTTGGCCTAATGCACGTAATAGCTTGCTTGTGTAAGTTTGATGCATGTGAAAGTTGTTTTGCACATAAGGTAAATGACGTGGCTATAAATAACTTTCAAAACCTGTATAGTCTTTCAAAACCTGTAAATGTTTGTTTGTTTGTTATTTATTCAGCATATGTGGTACAAAGATGAAAACATTAAATATTAACAAAGCATACAAAATATCATAATCAAAATATCAACTTCCCTGAAAAGGGTTTAAAAAACATACAAACGCAAATATTTTAAATCAGTACCAAAACCAGCATATGCTAGGATGTCCCATAAAGTCTGGCTACTCTTGCAGACTTATTTCCAAGCAAAGGTGCCTGATCCAAACAAAAGCAGAAGTATGGACAACCAAGGGAAATAGGTTTAAACAAAAGCAGCCAGATCTTGGGCCTTTGAGCAGCTAGCAAGATGGGTCTTAACAGCCTGTTTGAAACTCAGCTTGTTGGGAATCTGTTTTATATTGTCTGGAAGCGAATTCCATAAACATAAACAGCATATATACATTAGTGTTAAACTATAACTTGAGTTTCGAAAGTTATGCCGGGAAGTGCAATTATTCATGGTTAATTGATCGCATTTTGCTATCTTACACTTTAGTAATCAGTAAATTTAAAAAATCAATTTGTGTCATTCAAATTCAGATTTTGAGTGGATTGCCTTATATTTCAATCTTTGAATAACGATTGGAGAAAGAAAGTATGACATATTATATGTGTCCCGTCATATCTAAAGGTACCTTAATACCGGCAAAGTAAATTACGAGATACGGCCATTGAAGCTGAGCATAGTCAAAAATCACGTCCAAGGTCGAATTTCTAATTTTATCAGAAATGTTACCTTTGAAGTGTATTCTATCATATTAATCAGGTTTCAACATCCAAAACATAAGACAAATATTTTAAAAATCGATGTAAAAATCCTTTCCCCATTAAGTTTTACTTAGTACAAAAACTTCAAACTCGATTTTCTCAGAACTATAGTTTTCTGAATCAGCCCGATGCCTTTTGCCAATTTGGATGTAACTTTGCAACCGAACGTCCAATAACCAAAAGTAAGATGTCATTTCAAAGCTTAAAATCTCAGCTTTCAGATGAGACCAAAAAATCCATTTTGATTTTGCCGACCTTAAGGTACCTTTCGATATGACGGGTCACATATATCATACGAAAGCTGAGATGATAGAGCTGAGATGATTGAAATACCGTATGTCGTAAACTCATTTTTGAAAATTGCGACTTTCCGCTCATTTTGCCAGAGCACTCCTCAATTGATCTTTTTTCTCATTTAATCAGGTGGTGTTGAGTTCGCATCCTCTATAACTCATTTCTATGCAAGTCACAACCAGCTCATCAATACTAATGGTTTAGAAGCACTGGTATGTTTACAGAGACTAGACTTATCACACAATCATCTGTCTACAGTGTCTGGGATTGACAAATGCAGTCTGCTACGGAGGCTAAATCTATCATGCAATAGCTTGTCGGAGGTAGGATTAAAATTTATTTATCAAACTGAATTCATTCTTTCCCAGGAGGGACCCATATTACAGAATTTTACTTTTAATATTTTGTCAAGTAGAATATGTCCTGATGATAACCCTTGCTAGAGCATCAATAGCATAACCTGGCAATCAATATATGCGGAGTAATATTGGGAGTTCACGATTAATAACAAAACCGTTTTATATAGGCCACACTAATTTAATTATTTGTCTCAAAGCTCACCTAAATTTGAAAACCTGATGCAGAATGCGTTTTTTTATTTTTTTAGTAAATTTTTTTCCAACAATACCAGGTGTTACACTTGCCATTTTCGCCATTCATTTTCCATGCATTGATATTTAGTATAAAACAGTATGTTTGTGATTTTGCGATCCACAGGACACGATTTGTGATCTTGGATGGGGTTTTGTTTAACGAAATTGAAAAATAAAAAAAAAATATTAAAAGAAAAATTCAAATTTCGACAATATGGTGATGTTAATGCGGCAGCTTTGAGACAAACAATTAAATTAGTGTGGCCTTACACCATTGTACACAGTATTTTATTCATTCATGAAAACGTTTTAAATTATGTAAAATTCTCCGCCCGAGCCAAATTCACACAGAGTCCTGTTCAGCCATTGACTCAGTGTGTGATGGTTAAAGCATCGCAATTTTCACAGCCAATTTTAAAATGTGGGTTTCATTTTATGATGAAAATAATATGTTTTTGTATTCACTAGTATGTCGATGTGGCATTCGTCTGTAACCACTTTTTACGTCCATTGCTCAGAATCGTGATATTTCATTTTTTTCTTTTGAACAATTTCGAGTGGCGAAACGATGTTTTCCACAGCGCATCTGTACATCAAGCACAAGCAATACATACACACGATGATGAATCTGTGTCATGAATGTTAATATTTAGAGCTTGGATGTTCTGACACGTGATACGCAATTTGACACAGCGATTTGAGCCTGATAAACCTGAAGTAAAATATCAATTAATTAATGAAAAGACTAATTTCTTTCTTAAAAATCGTAATCTTGCCGTCCATGGATCATTTCAGTTAAAGGTAATGCACATCATAAAAGATGTTATTTGGTGAAAATTCACACAAAATCCAAGAGAAAGGTTGATTGAACTCATGTACGCTTAACCGTTTGAAACAGTTTGCAAACATTTACAGCAGTTCCGTTTACATATGTACACGGTCCTGCAACATTAGTGGGGAGACACTTGTATTGCAAGGTGGATATCATTGAAAATGGCCCCTAAGAATTGATTCTAAATCAGAATTTTTAGCTAACTATAAAAATCAAGGCCTTTTTGGAACCTCAAGGCCTCAAATCTGATGATGGTTGAATCAAATATACTATGTGAATCAATAAGAATTGTGCACAGATTACAAATGATCTTGACCTTGATAAAAGCACCAAATCAAAAATTTCTTTTTGACTGATAAAATTGTTCATATCTGGCTTAATTTTCAGCTGATTTCCCTCATTGTTTCTGCTTTTGAAAGTATATTAAATCTGCTTAACTAAAACAACAACACATTTATGATTTGGTGCTTTTATCAAGGTCAAGGACATCTTTAATCCATGCACAATTTTTTTTGATTCACATAGTGTACTTGGTGTTTCATATTGTCTTTGTACCACAGGTACCCAAATTAACAAATAACGTCCTTCTACGAGAACTTTATTTAGATGACAATAGTCTGTCTAGCTTAGATCCGATCGTGGATGCCTGGCTACCAATGCTTACAACTCTGTCTATAAGTCAAAATAGGTAAGAACTGATTTCATCATTTTAGTGATTTCATGTAGAAGCTACTGCACTGTAAAGTCGGCGTCACAATTTTTCGGACAATGTGAATAAACAACCAGAGTGCAGAGCCAATTGTTTACGAACGCGATCGGTATCCTGCAATTGGTCGTCACTTTACTGTTTTTGTCCGAGGAATTTTGGCAGAAATTTAGTAGGTCTTGCTCAGATCCTATCATAGATGCCTTACTACCAATGCTTACAACACTATTTAGATAATTAGTAATGCCTGATTTCATGTAGAAGCTATACTTTGTTGTGATTTCATATGTGGCTGTCCAGCCCGTATGAGTCGCAAGTGCGAGCAACCTCATTTTTGCTATCTATAGGTGAAAGTACATGTCAAGGTCGTAATTTGCCGAAATTGATTTTTTGACAGATTCACAATCCTTGTACTTAACTACAAAATACCAGCAAAGTTTAATTTCAAGAAAATGATAGGAAATGTGAATAAATCTGCATATTTTTAAGATAATCAGCAGAGCTTACTGATCTTTGAACGTAGTGAAGATCATTAAGGTGTATTTTAATCCTTAAAGCATGGTCTTTGAAATATATTTAAAAAATAAAAATGACAAAAGATGGCATTTACGGCTGGTTTGGGATGGACCGTCACATATGGTCTTTGTTGCTTAGATCCTATTAGAGTTGCTTGGCTACCATTTCTATTAGTCAAATCACTGAATGCGCAAAATGTAGCTACTAACCATTTAAATTGGTCTGTTCAACACATACTTTATGCATAAGCTATTGCATGATAGTTATTGCTTATTATGGTCGTGTTTTGCTAAGGCTCACACATCACTGTATAGAGCCCAAAGCATACAAAAATACTCTGTTTCAGTCATTGACATGTATGTATATCGATTACCAAAACAGTCTACATTATTCTTACATTTGGGATCTATATGATGATGTGTGACTGAGCCCTTAGACTCAATCACAGATGTTTTAATTTCATATAAGTTAACATCTTGGGAAATAAATTGTTGAAGGCTTTCTTAAAGGTAGCTATTCCGATCTGGAAACAAATTTAACAGATACTTTTCCCTTATGGAATGTGAATTTTGATTTACATCCCTTGAGCCAAACTTATGCGACTGGCAAAAATATGTCTGAAAGTGACTCATAGAAATGTATGATATTTAATTTGGTAAATTCAACACTGCATCAATACGTCGATCCTGGGTTTCCCAACCGGAAATCAATCTTTACCAAAATTTAATCCCACAATGCACTGGTAAAGCACAACGATGCACCAAAATAGGCGTGAAATGGATGTGCACTACCACCCATCCCAAACAACAATTTTAAATCACCCGCTATGAATTGGAGCTAATGTCACGGCTTATTAGTTTTATAGGCAAAACTGTGTTTGGGCTAAAATTTCGGTAAAGATTGACTTCCGGGTGTAAACCCAGGATCGACGTATTCAATACTATTTTATATAGACCATATCTCTTCAATTAAACATTTAGATGTAACAATTTGCAGGAGAAAAATAGGAGCTTTTTTAGGTATAAAAATCTCCAATTTGATTTCAGAAAGCGGGGGTTTGAAAGTGATCAGGTCTACACCTTAACTGCATCCTAACTAACTGTGCATACAAATTTCAATGTCATTATTTGCTAAAATCAATTGTAACAAATAATCTTTTTATACGAAGCATATCCTTTAAACTAACCCCAGTTAAAATGGACTAGAAACTTGGGTGGTTATTAGCATAACTAATAAGTATTACCGAGGATATCATCCAAGCTTGTCAATAAAATATAATGTTGATTTTTTTTGTTTCAGTCTTCCTGAAATTCCAATTCTAAAAGGATGCAGACTTCTGAAAAATCTTGACATCAGTCATAACTTCATATCTGGTGAGTACAATACTTTGATCATCTGCAGACCATGAACACAAGCCATTTCAGTTCGGTGGAACTCACAATTTGGATATGTATCCGAATTAGGATACCCACGTACATTTCGTATCCAAATTGTGATACCCGTATCAGAATAAGGATATGGAGGGGTATCCGAATTCTGATACGCCTGTCGTGGCGCAGGAAAAACATTGATAGCAAAAGCTGGCAAGTACATGTAGAACACCTTTCTTGCATTTATGATTAATGTATCTGTGGAAATGTTATTTCCATCTGTGCAATTCCAGAGGGACAGCTTCGAAACATGTCCTGATAGCTCCTTATCACAGAAGGCAAAATAATTTGGCCAATACTTTCTTAGAATTTAGATGACAAATGATGATAATGTTGTTGACTTTTATACATACAGGTATGGTGCGCGGCAAAGCTGAATATTCATTTCAGCTGATATCGCATTTCAGCTGTTTTTAATCTAAATTCGGATACAGGTATCAGAATTTTGATACGGGGTATCAAAATTCGGATACGTATCAGAATTGTCAGTTCCGCCGAACTGATTTGGGAAGATATTTAGTTAAGCTCTGGTCTAAATCGATGCTTCAAAATATGAAATAGATCATAGAGTCAATATTAATTTCAGTTTCATTGAAATATCTGATATCATTCTGAAGTTTAACATGTTTTATACCAAGAATTTTTATTAATCAGAGCAACTGATGATGCATATGACGATGCAAAGTGACAAAATACCACAAAATTAACATTTTTTTTATCATTGAAGTATTTTGTTCATATCTTTATTTTGTAGATGTGGAATGTGTAACTCCTGGGTTGGAAATATTGCAGAATTTAGAGCAGCTTTCTGTAGCTGGGAATGCTGTCACTGAAGAACACAACTGCAGGTAGTGTATGAAATATAGGAGAATCTGAAGCAGCCTCATTGAAAATTCGGAGAGGCCAATGCATCATTAACCCTTTAAACCCGGGCCATTCTACGTGTATCTGTACCGCTGACCTGGGCAAACCCAAAAGGTTAAAATCGCTATATACCTGCATGCTTTAAACATACTTTGATTTTGATGTCCCTTATTTTTTTTTCATTTTAATATTGTTGGAATTGTTCTAACCAGCATTCAAACAAGAATGTTATTTAAGTTGACCAACGTACCTGATATATACATTGTAGTCTATACGCGATACCACATTTGTTGAAAATAGCGATCAATTCACAAAAATCTGAGGAATTATTCAGTTCTCTCATGTAAATAAAACAAATTGGCCTATCAACCAAAGGTTCAAAGATTCATTGATGTCTTCCGATGTAAATAAAACCGTAAATTGTAACTATAGACCATTGTTTTAAAATTATCGTCTCTTCAGAAGTGTTTCGACAATTTTCACTTTGAAACATTACACAACACAAAACCTATGTATCGCAGTGTTAAAGCACTAAATAAATGACAAAATATGAGGGAATCAATCTTTACATATTTTTTTTCAATAGTAAGTAGACGATCGATTTAGTATAAAACTGCTCATCTTTTACAATACATATCCCTCATTCTGTTGCCATTTTGTGTATCAGCGTGATCTCCAAGTTGTTTTTGTTGACAAAATAACCCATGAAACTTTCCTCTGGAAGTATCACAGATGATTGACAGCTAACAAACTTTGTGGTTTATGATTGATTTTATTGCTTTGCAGATGCTCAAAGCATCCGCTAATAACAATGGCCAAATCCAGTTTATCAATTTTTAAAATTAATCGCTAAATCTTAGTGAAATCAATAGCTGAAAATACTAGCTTGCTATTTAGAAACCATTTTTGGAGTCGGCATTCCAAACAAGGCTCAGCAAACATCATCAAATGTTAGTGAAATCAGCACATGTAGAAGATCTTTCAAACATATTTGTCTGTAATTTGATGCCAATTAATTTCTATGTTGATTCTTTTTTTTTATTTGGCTAATGCAAATTGCTATTCTATTACAGGGCAGCTATTATCAAAGCTTCACCAAACCTTAGAGTATTAGATGGTGAGCCTATAGGAGGTGATTCCAATGATAGGAAAGCTGCTGTGAGTCAATTTGAGGCCATGTGTCTATCTCAGATGGAAGTGCAGGATGATCTACAATCAATGCATCAGAGAGAGACTGAGTAAGTGAAAGGGACATAACAATTTTCCTAAATAATCTCCATGTCAACATATTTTTTTCATTGAACAAATATTAAATATTTATTGTTTTTATAACATCTAAGTAGATTCTTTATCATTTGATTGTCAATGTAGATTCTTTATCATTTGATTGTGAACTTGAAGAAATAGCTATCATGAATATAAAGGTTACATGAAAAGAAATATAAGTAGCTTTATATACAATCGTTATAACAAAACAAAGTGGAAAACACCAATGTAAAATTTTAATGAAGCACAAATAGTCAACGATACTCAAAACAACTTTCAAATATAGCGCTTTTTTATGACCTCGAAAAACAATCAATCTGAACTACCCTACTATGATGCTTACATACTTCGATAGCTTTGTCTCGACGTCGCGTCATGCTTTGTTTCATCTGGTGTTTTGATATTGTACATTGAACAGAAAGTACAAAGCGACAACTAGCATGAATGCAAGGTCGGATGACGTCGGTAAGGGTTCAGAGATTTTCGAGATCCACGGATATTAAACAATACATATAATAGTTTACTGGGTGTATATTCCAGGGTCTTATGAAACTCTTCGTACACTAACAAGCGTAATCTCACTCAGCCAGTTCAAAGAGATTGTTTTTGAGGTCGTCAAATACAGGATTGCGAGGCGGTATATTTGAAAGCTTTTATGAGCATCGTGCATAATTGGAATTTTATGTTGTTGATTTTCACTCAGTTTTGTTATAACAAATGTGTAACAACTACTTGATAGTCTCTTTTCATGTAACCTTTAAGGTGCTAAAATAGTTTTTGATCTGGGTATTTGAAAAATTGATTTCCCAACTTCAACTCGAACTATGCCTATGCTGTAAGCTTTGCTTTGGGTATAATAGTCATAATTCATAGCTTATAATTCATATGTTAGAGTTAAATAATAATAATAATGATAATAATAATTAAGCATTCTTAAACTGCGCAAAAGTCATCCAAAGGAGCATGTGAAAACAAAATATACAAAGAATGAGTACAAAAGTGAAGACAAATTGGGAATCAGCACATGCCTGGCAAAAGAGATAAATTTTTAACTCTACTTTGAAATATAGTTGAGGGAAGAAATGTTGTGAATGTTATGTGGGAGAGAATTCTTAACAGTGGGACGTTGAAACCAAAAAGAATGCTCACCGGCAGATTTGAGATCGTAGTCATGGTTTTGAGATCACTGTGCCGTCAATATTTGTGTATCATCATTGATCATATTATTAATATTTTGTATAGGGCTCTACTGGAAACCAACAATGACCCTACCAGACTTGCTTATCTCAAATCCAAACATATGGAGGACCTATTCAAACAAGCTGTGGAACATCGATATATGCATGAATATGGGGATTTAACAATCCTTACTAGGCAACCAGTGAAGGAAAAGGTCACAAATAGTTCAAAGGTTATTAACAAAGAAGATGTGGAGAAAACTGACACTGACAAAGGAAAGAACATTTCAAGGGAAGGGAACAATATGCAAAGTGACAGGTCAAAAGATGGAGTTTCAAAAGACAGGTACTGTATAAGTGGTAAAGTGCGAAAATATTGGCGTTTACAGTAAGTTAAATCATTGTA
>JXSR01S075358.1:5060-16164 GCA_000969725.1 Ophiothrix spiculata | reverse complement strand
TGCAATCATCTTAATTTTATCACTTATTTATTTATCTGTATGTTATAATTTATATGTAATTTTGTTAGTTTTAAAATTGTAATATTTCTTGACAATTTGGCCATGGGCCACTATATAGAAATAAAATTATATGAATCTTGAATCTTGAATCTTGAAGTGTTCATCACAAATCAACAATGATGCATTGTTTTTTAAATGGTAAGCTAGTGGCATCAGTATTGCTGTGAAGAGATAAATAAATATGTTCACATATTTTCATAGGCAAGGCTGGCTTTAGCGGTCCGAGCATTATAAAATACATATTTGCATTGGATGCAGAGTTGTTAATTTTCAGTTATGCGCTAAAACTTAAAATATAGAACAAATATTTCATGCATTTTTGATATATGTCTTTTATAATTATCTTACCAGTGAAAAACAAAACCTTGCTGCTACACGAATACAAGCTGTATGGCGTGGTTATTCCCTGCGCCGTGATATCACCCAGCACACAACGTTTTGGCTATCAGCTGTTACTATTCAATCAGCATGGAGACGATATGTTACCAGCAGAAGCGGCAGTGGAATACAGCGAAGTGATAGGAAACAGAGGACAATTGGGAGACTAGAAATGATTGCTGCTACAAAAATCCAAGTAAGTCTAGTATGATAATTTTTTCAAGTGCAAATGTTGAATTTGATATATATACTGGTACATTCACTGGGGTGAAACTTACTGTGAGATTTCTTGACAGTTGTCCCAAATTAGGTCAGTTCTCAATGTTTTTGCTCGGATACAGAGCTGTATGTTTAGAGGTACAGGCATTTCCAGGAAATTTCAAATTTGTTGCAAAAATTCTTGTACAGTAAAGATCTTATATTTTTTTAGGAAATTTCAATACGTTTTGCTGGTACTTGTTCTGACTATATCACTTTAAGAAAATGCAGTTTGAGTATATAATTTACATTGTTTATGAGGAAAGAAAAGGGGGTTTTGTATGAGAATCTCCAATTTGATCGGTGAAAGTGGGTAGTCAAGACCGTGACCCACACTTTTAATAAATATGACGTTTCACTTCAAACATTCTACATAATTCAATGATACTTCAGCTTAATACACCTGTTTGACCTTTACAAATTGCCTGGGATAGTGCTTTTGAAGGTCAGAGGCAGTGAGTTCAGTTATAGTTCATTGTTAGTTATGCCGTCTGGGAGACGTCCTACGCCTGAGCTGATAGTAATTTAGGGCATCCCCCAGACACCCTACAACAGGAAATGGTTAAGCTGAATTCATACTTTTAAAAAAGCAGTGCGTTGCAATGTAATGCCTAGCGTTTCCAATAATGTTTACCGCAAATTGCACCACAAATAAATTCACTCTCAAAACGCAAACAGACTGCGACAGCCTACGACATGAAAAGGCAATGAAAAGTTCAGCTTTTCACAACTAGATTTGCGTTACCGCAAGTGGTGTTGCGTTATGATATCAGTTGATCAGAACTGCTCAAAAAGATGCTTGCGTTTGCGCTTGCATTTGCATCGAATCTGAATTCAGCTTTAGTGTGTCTCCTTTTGAACATTAACCAAGAGGATCATCCAACCAGTCATGTGTGATTATCCGAAAATTTGACGTCATGTTTATCAGAATGACAGTATAATAATCATTAGATGAAGTGTAGATAAGGTATATAATTCTTGATCGTCAATATTTTTTACAGGCTCTATGGAGAGGTTATTCAATAAGAAAGCGATTGAAACGAGCCAAACAAACCATCAAATTGGATGATGATGAAGATGACATGTTTGGAGAAATTGACTTGACATCTTTTGAGTTTAATGAGGTAGGGTTTGTGCTTTGCACTGATCAAAATAATATACACTCCCAGTCAAAAGTGTTTGCGCACCAGCCATGTCTCGAGAAACGTTCATCATTTGCGTCATTTTTTTTTAAATTTCATATTTTACATATATTGTCCTAAAGAACTCAACAGGAATTGCATTCATCGCATTTGCAAATTTGGCGTGCTAAACAGACTGTTTACTTTCTTCTGCATATTCAAAAATGGAGTTTAAAGGTGCAATTCGTGATTTTGATGTGACAAAAACCTCGCCTGTTTTCTAGCTAAATAAGAAGAAGAGTACATCAAAAATATATACTGAAAATTTCACGTGATTCCGACCATTCGTTTCCAAGTGACAAGCTTTTCAGCATTTTGAAAATCCCCATAGGCTACTGTGTTGTAATTATTGTCAGGGCCCCCGACAATAATTAGAAAATGACACATTTTTTCACTTTTCTCAAAAATTCAACACGTATGAAAGAATGGTTTGGGGATCGTAACATATACCAGTTGACGATTCTTATAAGCTAAAAAACTCAGTTTTGATAGAGGTGACCTTGAGGGTGAAAAGTGGATCATGAATTGCCCCTTTAAATACATAACTGCACATTTGTTGGAAAACTTATAACCTGAAAATGTTCTTTACAGTTACACAGTGGTACATATCAAAAAGTGTGTGTGGTGTATTTGTATATAGTCCAGAAAATCAGTCGTTTTTATGGTTATGGAAGATCAAATATCAAAGGAAACATGGATTATTTATATTTGATACATGATGCAATAATTATATAAGTTTTTTCCGGTATTTGCGTGTGCAAACACTTTTGACCGGGAGTGTAGAATAGTAGAATTGACTCTTAGAGTAGTGGATTTGCGCTTAACGTCAAGATAGCAGTGCACCTGTGTGTGGTATGACATTAGGTTTAAATAAATAAATAGAGTTAGCTCGTTTGGTCTTGGGGAATACCGGTAGCAAAGGACTTTGAAACATTAGGTCAGCAGGTTAGGCCCTGCTACTGGCAAATGTTCATCAGGTAGCGGTGTCATCTGAAATAAAGAAACATTTTAAAAAGACACAGATTTATTGGAATTCTTTTTCAGGGTATGTAGGCATTCTAGTGATATGACTTTCTTGTATATATATTCCCTTGACAGTTTAATTTTAACACGTTCAAAAAAATTTAATAGGCATGAGGTCAAGATTGTGTTTAACACGTTACTGAAATATGCAAGGGACCACTTCTAATCTCAACCACCGGTTGAGCGCCTGAACCGCCTGTTCTGGCCGATTGCTATTGTTCTAAACAACGGCAACCGCCGAGAACCACCGGTTCCGGCCAATCAGATACCGGTTGAGTTTTGAAGTGGTCCCTAAGAGTAAACATAACCTCACCAAACTATGTTTCCCTTTAATTACAGGACAGCATAGAGCAAGGGTGGTTACCAGCACCCACCCCAGTCATTCCATCATCCCACCCTGTCCTCCCTCCAGCAGCTCCTCTACATCTACCCAACGGCCCTCACAAGCCCTCTCCACCCACTGGAGAGAAGCCTCTAAACAGACAGGCTAGGCAGGCTTGGCGCAATGCAGATTCCCCGCTGCTAGATCCATTCAATAAGAACTTATCTGGAAAACCCCCACTACCACCGACACCACATCAGCATCAAGATGGAAGGCTGGGTGTAGGGAGGCTGGATTTGAGTCCTACTTCACCAACGGGACATGACATATTTGATGAGGGGTCTCGGCATGGGACACCATATGGAAAACCCCCAATTCCTCCATCTCCGAGTACAGTTTTAGATACACCTAGGAGTAATAGGAGTCAGAAGACTGATAAGTTATCTGAAGAATGGTGAGTATGATATTTTTAATTTAATCTAATTTCATTTCACTAGCTTTGCCAAGGCTCATATTTCTTTCTTTCTTCCAATATTGTGCAACCGCATATGCATGAGGATATAATGCACAGGTGGATTTTGAAGTCCCGAAATTGACCAAAACGGGATAGGGAACAGTCAGGGGTAGAATACCCTACTCTTTACGATACTGGCTGCGATTACATGTACGGATATGACGCTTCTGTACAAGAGACCGACGGCTTTACGTCCCATCCAAAGGACGACGATATCTCATGAAATTTTTACCCAACTCTAAAATACTTCCTGTGAGGAGTGGCATAGATCTAGAATATCTGCCCAATGCTACCACCAAGTCAGATAATGTCTAAGCAAAGATTATTCCCTCACCGGGAATTGAATCCAGGCCCAATGAACGTGAGGCAAGATCGCTAACAACCACACTATGGCGCCCCCAGACTGGTTACTCCAGTGAGACGGGTTACTTCATGAGAATTGACTGACTAATCTACTCCTTTTTGCACTTCTGGTACGTTAAGGTAAATGCAATTGTTTTAGGACAACAGTACATTAGGCTTTGCATCCAAAAGCATCCACTCGCCCAAGAGATATTCCTGTGCAACATTTGCTCTCAGAATTATTCAAATGTATGTGTGAATCATGTAAAAAGTAATATGAGGTAATGTTGGAACTATGTGTCCTTGGTAGGGATAAAATGGTGAAGATCCACTGCACTCCGCATACTTTATATTCTTGTGTTCTAATTGGCTAGGTGACACGCAGAGCGTATGAATTTGAATTAATGATAGGAATCTGATTTTGAAAATTTATTGGGCCTAACAGGTGAAATGTATTATGGTTTTATTTCATGTTTAGGGGTTTTAAAGATTCAACGACAGCAGAGCTTATGATGAGGCGAGCCAAGAAACTCAACAAATCGAAGAAGAAAAAACTGGGTGAGTTATTATCACTTCAGATCAGTGTTCCCGCTAAGGCAATATGTCGCGAAATTGGCGCAGAAGGGATTTTCAAAACAAAAAAGTAGGGTTTTGTTATACAAAACGTTCACTTATTTAAGTTTTATTCAGATTATATGTTCAAAATTACTCTCATTTTTGAGGTGATCTTTCCAAAATGGTCAATGGCGAGCAGTACTGATGACGAGATGATTTTTTTCTTTGCTTAATTGGCACAAAGACAAAATCCATAGCGGGAACACTGCTTCAGATCAAATTGAGAGGATATTTGTTTGTGCACATACTGAACACCATGTTTTGTTTCGTTTTGCCCTAATGCTGAATTTATACTTTGAATATTCAGCTTCGCTGCGCACCATAGCGGTAGTACAAAAGTCAACAAAATTATCATCATCTGTCATCTAATTTTAACAAAAATTTGGCCAAATTATTTTGTTCTCTGTGATCAGAACATATTTTGAAGCTGGTTCCGCTGGAATTGCATAGATGGAAATGACATTTTCACAGATACATTTATCGTAGATCCAAGAAAGATTTTCTACATGTACTTGCCAACTTATAATCCTCTCCTCTCATTCTTGTAAACAGTATTATAGGTAAAATATGAAGATGTATGTTCTCATTCATCCAGTAGAAGTAAATAAGTGAAGTAAATGAATCTAAAACTGGAACTTACTTCGCAACTGTGTGATGTTGCGACCATTACCAATGGTCTTCAACAGGCATCTGATTCTTGGAATTGGTCACGTGACTAGTCGCCTGTCACATGACCAATTCCAAGAATCAGATGCCTGTTGAAGACCATTGGTAATGGTCATAACGTCGCACAGTTGCAAAGTAAGTTCCAGTTTTAGATTTATTTACTTCACTTAATTAATATAGGTAAAATAGTATCAATCTTTTTCGCAAATTTAAGTTTTTCAACCAAAATTGAAAAATCTGTATTTCTGAAGCGGGAAATACTTTCTAAGATTCATTTATTGTGCGTACTAATTCTGAGTACTGGTGCAGGGATAAATTTTAAGCATCTCGTAAATGTGAGTTTTACTTATTTATTTCCTATTCACCTATTATCTGTGTGTATCATCCATCATCAGATCCAATTCAACGTTACCAGATGATCAAGAAAACACAGGAAGTCACTACATCGAGAGCTTCTTCATATTCACAGAAGAAGGGAGTGCAAAGAAAGGAATACTTTAAAGGTAAACTCATGCTTTTCTGACAAATTATAACTAGGTTTGGCTTTGGGGCCGCTTCAAAACTTAACCATCAGCTGACTGCCTGGTACCGGCAGTCCTGGGTGGTTGCCCTTGTTCAAAGCAATATAAACCGACAGGTCCAATTATAGATTAATAAATGTGCGTGAGTGAAATGAGACAAACAATGCAATCACGGTCAATTTTGATGCGTCCAACTCACGAGGCCCGTAGGAGTACATTGGACAGCAATCAAAATTTACTGCAAGTGCATTGATTTTGTCTCATTTTACGCACAAAATGGAATGCAAATTTATGAATCTAATTCATACACAACAGAAAATAATACTGTATCTTTTGTGAAAAGATATAATGCCTTTATATGACCAATAAAGTCCAAAACTTTTCTAAACTATAAAAGTTAATCATCACCAGACCAAACAAATGAAGCATTCATACACTAAACGCCCGCCATGCAAAGCGGAACACAACAAGCACAGTGTATTGTGAAGACCCACCGGACTCTGCGTACTTTATATTCTTGCGTTCTGATTGGCTAGGTGACACCTGGAGTGTATGAATTACCGTTTACTGGTCGACTGCCGGTTGAATTTTGAAGTGCTCCCTTAGTAGACATTTTTTTTGTTTAAAAGTTTTCTTCCTCAAAAAGGTATATATATATTGTGGTATTGTGTATATTTTTGTTCTACCTCATATTGCTATGTGCTTCTGATGAGTGAGGCCCTTGGCCTTACGAAACAAATTTGTAAAGCTATGTAGTTATATCGAAGAAATCCAGTTTTGTATATATATGCTTGTCATCAAAAGTACACAACCATTTTAAAGTTTCATATCTCTGGTAAAAGATGTCATAATATGAAACTGAAAGCATTTTTTGGTAGGGAAATGATATTGTTGCATGTACAAAGAATCAACCTGCATAGATTGGCTCATTTTTAATTCTGTTGGAAAAGTGCCAGGTGCAAAATGTTGCAAATGTGTGCTGTGCATTTCAAACATGACACCATACAAAGGTTTTACTTTAGCATCACAGGCAGGGCTCACTTGGCTACTGATCTGGGAAATTTGTAAGAACTGCAATTGATTTCCAAAATATATTCATACACTCCATGTTAAATACATGTTGCTATTTTCTGCACATTCATTAATCTTGTTCAGATGCACACTTTGTAATTGCATAGTGTGTTATATACGAGGGGTATCAAAAATTAAAGATCACCAAGAAGAAATACAGCCAGGAACATAATTTTGTTATGTTACCCTTGAGTCATCTTTCCATAGCCACAGTGCAAAGTAACGCATTTCTCCCATTTAAAACCGACTGTCTACAGACCAACTTTGTAGAGGTCCTCTTTTAGCTGAAAAATTCACATTGTATTTTGCTAAAAATCAACATTTTCAGGTCGGCCATGCTTATTACGTCATTGTGACATCATTTATTGACCGATTTCCACACTTTTGGTATCGATGAAAAGGAGAGAACTTTCCCTATACTATGGTATCCAAAGTTTTGGGCATGTCATCATAGAATTACTGGTTGTAATCCTTCAAATGCAGGGATGTAATAACTCAATTTCTTTGATTTCTCCATGTGGTTTATCTGGTCAGTGGAGGAGTTTGTCGACATCTATCGACACATGTTTAGAAAGTATAAATGCTATTGATATCATTTCTGCACCATATAGTGCTTTTTTTGAGGAATCTTGGAGAAAAAAGCAATTCTTTACCAATTTTTTTTTTACGTCAGTGCAAAAAATGGTGTAAAAGCAGTGTTTCAAATTTTAAAAAGATTGTGTTCCTACACCTGTGATGGGTAAACAAATTATTTTGATGAAATTGTTTCTCTATTAATATGTATTAAATTATATCCAGGAAGTTTTGTTTGATCTTTTATCTGGTAAATCCATCTGAGGTACAGTTTTAGAATTTAGAAAACACACGATAGTCACACCACCATCACAGAATGATATATAGCTAATTAGTTTTTAATTCTAAGTGGAATCTAGGCTAGTACTTCTAAGGCAACACAGTAAATGAACTGTTGTGGGGATGTAGAGTTCATATTTAACAATTTTGATAGAAAATATTCAAGCACAAATATCCCGAACTGTGCATACAGAGTGTCTTACCCTGTTTTTGTTTTTTTGTATATAATATTCAGACGTGACACTTCTCAGTTTTTAAGCTCTTTTTATCATACTTTTTGGGTTTTTTTCTCGTTAAATCAGCCTTATTTAAACTCTTTTTGACAAATTGTAACAGTTTCTTCCCTTAAATTACAATATATTGCAAAATTACAAGTATGTTTAAGCATATTAAATCGTCGGTTGTATTGTATGTGACAGCTCGTGAGGAAGCCGTAGAGCAAGCTTACTATGAGAAGAAGGAAGAAGAACAAGAAAAGAAGTCAAGGACATTTGAGTGAGTATGAAGAACTGATGAACTGAACCGAGGGGGGCACTCAAGCTTTGTTTGGGTAGGGGGTGGGTTCAATGTGGGTTTTAAATAAAACTTGTGTAAAACAAGGCCAAAAAATAACTTTGAATCGGTTCCTTTCGCCAAAAACATTAAGTGCTATGGGTTTTTTTTCTCATAGTTTAAAAGATTATGCACTTCACATATTTTTTATTGCAATTTCGGGTCATTGTTGGCCAAATTTCTGTTTCTTGATAAACAGCAAAAAATATCTTAACGACCCCCTAAACAAAAGTGGCAAAATATGAATTTTTAATATTAGGCCTTGGGTGTAAAATTTTCATTATTTGCAGACGTCCCAACTGATACGATTTGGGCTTATTTTGTATACCTTGGGCACCAACGGATGGGAAATACAAGATCAAGGATCTAAATGGACCACCTTCCTGTTGTCCGCCAGGAGTCAAAGTACCAGGTGTCCCAAAAATTGATACATGTAAAATGATCGTTTGCAAAAAGCATGTGTAAGTTGGAGAGTTCAAACTTCAAACTCCGCATAACTTTTGATACTTACCTCTCTTGCTACATGTTTGCAACATTTTAATATCACGGTAGAATGCGTCATACGTCAGTACACTTTTTCACCAAACTGTATAATCTATTTTGATTTCAGATGGGTCCATAATCAAGTAGGGGACTTGGATGTGTCAGATTCACGCATTAATCCAAGAGGTCTGTCTGGTAGACAAAGTAACAGTGAACCAAACCTACCACGAATGAGCCCAGATGTACTGGGAGGCAGAATTCAACTCATTGTAAGTTTAGTTTAGTTTAGATTAGTTCAGTCTAGTTCATAACAGTGAACCAAACTTACCACGAATTAGCCCAGCCGTACTAGGAGGCAGAATTCAACTCAAATTAAGTTTAGTTTAGTTAAGATTAGTTCAGTCTAGTTCATAACAGTGAACCAAACTTACCACGAATGAGCCCAGATGTACTAGGAGGCAGAATTCAACTCATAGTAAGTTTAGTTTAGTTTAGATTAGTTCAGTCTAGTTCATAACAGTGAACCTAACTTACCACGAATTAGCCCAGCCGTACTTGGAGGCAGAATTCAACTCATAGTAAGTTTAGTTTAGATTAGACTAGTTCAGTCTAGTTCATAACAGTGAACCAAACTTACCACGAACAAGCCCAGATGTACTAGGAGGCAGAATTCAACTCATAGTAAGTTTAGTTTAGATTAGACTAGTTCAGTCTAGTTCAGTAACAGTGAACCAAACTTACCATGAATGAGCCCAGATGTACTGGGAGGCAGAATTCAACTCATAGTAAGTTTAGTTTAGATTAGACTAGTTCAGTCTAGTTCACTAACAGTGAACCAATCTTACCACGAATGAGCCCAGATGTACTAGGAGGCAGAATTCAACTCATAGTAAGTTTAGTTTAGTTTAGTTTAGTCTAGTTCAGTAATAGTGAACCAAACTTACCACGAATGAGCCCAGACGTACTGGGAGGCAGAATTCAACTCATAGTAAGTTTCGTTTAGTTTAGATTAGTTCAGTAGCTAGTTCATAACAGTGAACCAAACTTACCATGAATGAGCCCAGATGTACTAGGAGGCAGAATTCAACTCATAGTAAGTTTAGTTTAGTTTAGATTAGTTCAGACTAGTTCAGTAACAGTGAACCAAACTTACCACGAATGAGCCCAGATGTACTAGGTGGCAGAATTCAACTCATAGTAAGTTTAGTTTAGATTAGTTCAGTCTAGTTCAGTAACAGTGAACCAAACCAGACATAACTAGGAGGCAGCATAACTCATAACAAGTTTACTTTAGCTCACTTTAGACTAGTTCAGTCTAGTTTAGTAAGAGTGAACCAAACTTAACTTAATGAACCCAGATCTGACCCAGATGTACTAGGGGACAGATTTCAACTCATAGTAAGTTCAGTTTAATTTAGAATAGTTCAGTTTAGTTCATTAACACTGAACAGTGAATGAGCTAGCTGTACTTTGTAGCAGAATTCAACTCATAGTAAGTTTAGTGTAGATTAGTTAAAGGTGCAATTCATGATTTTGAAGTGACAAAAACCTCGCCTCTTTTCTAGCTAAATAAAAAGAAGAGTACAATATAAATATATACTGAAAATTTCACTCGATTCCGACCATTCGTTTCCAAGTTACAAGCTTATTGACATTTTGAAAATCCCCATAGGCTACTGTGTTGTATTTACTGTCGGGGCCCCGACAATAATTAGAAAATGACACATTTTCTCACTTTTCTCAAAAATGCAGGCACGTATGAAAGAATGGTTTGGGGATCGTAATTGAGGATTCTTATAAGCTAAAAAACTCAATTTTGATAGCGATGACCTTGAGGGTGAAAAGTGGATCATGAATTGCCCCTTTAAGTTTATTTTAAATCTTTGGAGGCAGAATTGAACTCATTGTAAGTTTATATTAGTTTAGTTTAGATTATTCTTTATTTTGGCATAGGAGGCAGAATTAAACTGATAGGAAGTTTAGGATCTTTAATACTTAACTGGTGGCTGAACATCCAGAACAGCAGTTCTGGACCGTTGCCATTGTTTAGAACATTGGCAATTAAGCCAGAACCATTGGTTCCAGACAACAGGATGAGGTTTAATGTGGTCCCTTAGTTTACTTTCATTTAGTTTAGCTTGTTTAGTTTAGTTCTATCTTTATTTTGACCTACATTCTCATTACAAGTGTGCAAGTCTTTCAAAAGGTCCAGACAACTAATATTAACATCTAAATTTAGTTACAATATCACTATTTACAACATAGG
>JXSR01S075356.1:59329-79252 GCA_000969725.1 Ophiothrix spiculata | reverse complement strand
ATAATTTCAAGGGTGAGATCAACAAGGCCAATTCAGGACCCGACAGGTCTTTCACATGCCTGGTCTTATACATATAAGTTGTAATAAGTCAATCAGAAAGCACCAGCACCAGGTCTTGCACCCTTTTGTTCTTTGGATTGTTTGCTCTCAATTCTCGAAAAAGTAGTTTAGCTGCAACACTATATATAACAAAATATAAATAATATAACTTTCTTAAATCTCAGATAGTGTTTTAAAAACATAATTTCAAGGGTGAGATCAACAAGGCCAATTCAGGACCCGACAGGTCTTTCACATGCCTGGTCTTATACATATAAGTTGTAATAAGTCAATCATTCTGAAAGCACCAGCACCAGGTCTTGCACCCTTTTGTTCTTTGGATTGTTTGCTCTCAATTCTCGAAAAAGTAGTTTATAGAAACACGTGGAGACAAAATATTACGTACACTAAAGGAGAGAAATAAATAACTAATGATAACTCCTTTGAAATATATCTGAAATCTTTGTTAACAGAGAAAGATAAGCTTATTTACAGCAGAAAATTGATGAAACAATTATCATTATCAATTACAATTAACTTCTATTTAAGGGTCGTATTGAAAAATGTTATAACGATGCAAACCATAGGTAAATTTCACTGTGTGCGCCATCTGTTGGTGACTTGTGCGATAAGTTATGCTTATTGAATAATTAAGTACTGAATATTGCGATAATTTATTCAGAATATTAGAAGACAATGGAATTGTGATAGGTAGGAATTCTCGACTCATCAGTATTCAGTTAAAAGTGGGCAGGAACTGATCAAATGTTGATCAGCATCATATATTATTGCATAATTAATGAGGTCACATTAATACTTCCGGAATAAATTAAGCTTCCATATGTGCAAACGCTATTTCGATATCTGGGCGTTCAGAGATGGGATAATGGCACATTTCTTTGTTTTATCGAAATTTAAGAGTGATTATCAAAAACCTGCGTATGTGTTTTGAGTATTTCCATTTTGTGATTTGAATGAAGCTGCACAATTGAGGATTTTAAATGTTTACGTACTCATCTTACATTGCGATTGTAATCAAATATGGCGTCGCATGTACTGTATAGAGTATTGTTCATCATTGGAATTTGCAATCGTTTAGCGGAAACAGCGCAAACAAGAGTCGAGCTTACATCTCCAGTGCATCCTATCACTGTCGGTGGTATTTTCGCTCTACAATGCAAGGTATGGAATTTCAAAGAAGACCATACAGTTAACCTCTTTCGTACAGTAAATGGACGTTCAGAACAATTAACATTGCAGGAAAAATACAATACGGATTCTTCTCTTGGAGAACGCGCGTTTTTAGCACAAAGGACATTTTCTGGTGGATCTCTTGTGTTGTTTTTAACAGTTGTAGATGTTTCAGAAAGCGATAAAGGTAATTACATATGCAGAGTTTATTCTCTAACTGATCAGACAATTCACAATATTGCTCAAGACTCAGTTGTCGTTAATTTATCCAATTTTCCGAACCACGTATACCCCATTTGTGAGAACTCTCCCCAAACGCTGTCATTGCGGACAGGTGAAAGAGTTGTCTTAAAATGCTCATCTGAGAAAGGGGTACCAAATGTTGGATTGAGCTGGAGATGTGTAAATTGCGATGTTCAATTTGCTGTCAAAAATAAAGCAGATGCAAGCGCAAATATGATGGTAAATGAAATAGTATTAACAATGGATATTTCTTTCGACCGAGAAATATTTGAATGTAAGATGACAAGTTCTGGATTTCCTAATAGAGAAAGAAGTTGTATCATTGGACCTCTAGAAATTATCAAAGAGTTTCAAAATACTGGAAACGGACTTTCGGTACGAGAATCAATTGAAGCAAATGATAGTATAGAAAAAACAAAACAAGGCGAATTGTGCAATAAATCCTGTCATCCTGATGATCCGTACACACTTCTTTACTGGGCTGCAGCCACTATTGGGACAACAATATTAATGCTTATATTTCTCACAACAACAATAATGTATTGTTGTAAATACCAGAGGATTTCAGATGAAGTTATCATATCCCAAAACAGTTTTACCAGCTGTGATGGAAGTGATCCGATTTATGTATCTCTTCAGAGACGTCATGAACCAGAAAGGAGCTCAATGTTCATGTCAGTTGAGGATCCAAATAATCCTGGAAATAAAGTATTGATGCCAAGGGAAGTGGTAGAGGACTTCTATAGATCTCTCAGCCTAAAACGGAAGAAATAATGACAGAATGTTAAACATGGAAATTAAAGTAAGCATAGAAGAGCTTCTACTTCCTCATTAAGCATCACAATAGCATGGAATAATATCACTTGTAGATGGTGTGCATGCTCTTTGTATGCGTTATAAAAAAAACAGACTACTCTTATTTATATTTTAAAGTCTAGAGTCCTAAGACTATACTCTATACAGAGCTGCTATTAATCACATAAAGCTGTAGATGAATGTATTCACTGCATAATGACAATAGTGATCATTGTCGAATTGTCATAGCCGATCATCAGATTCAACCTGATGCTAAATATAACCAGATAGATTTCATGGTGGACGCCATCTGTTGGTGACTTGCCCGATGAGTTATGCATACTGAATAATTTAGAATTGAATATTTTAGAAGCTTATGCAGAATATTAGAGGACAAAGGAATTGTGCTGAGTAAGAATTCTCGACTCATCAATATTCAGTTTAAAGTGGGCAGGAACTGATGTTGATCAGTATCATGACCTGAAAATTGGATAATTAATGAGGTCACATTAATTAACTTTCAGAATAAATTAAGCTTCTATACATTATACGCAAAGACAGCATACGCTATTAGCTGCTATTCTCGATTATTTGAGTATATTATACAGATGTCACATCTCGTTGTTGTACTGAAGTCTAAGACTGTTGTTCAAAAATCTGCGTAGGTTTTGGAGATTTTATCATCTGGTCTTGGAATGTTCATAGATGCATATATCACGGATTTTAGTACAAATTTGACATTATATACTCTGCACGTATTTTCGAATAAAATTAAAAATGGCGTCGCATTTAGTGTATAGTATATTGTTCATTATTGGATTATTTATTTCTTTAGCAGAGACAGCACAAACTAGAGTCGAACTTTCATCCCCTGTACATCCTATAACAGTCAGTGGTTTATTTGCACTTCAGTGTCAGGTTTGGAACATTAAAGATTCGTATAAAGTCAACCTTTTTCGTGTTATTAATGGAGACATAGAGCAACTTACATCAAAGGATGACTACGATAGTAGATCCTCACTTGGACAACGCGCATATCTTGCAAAACGAACATTTTCTGGTGGATCTCTTGTCTTGTTTTTAACAGTTGTAGATGTTTCAGAGAGCGATAAAGGTAATTACATATGCAGAGTTTATTCTCTAACAGATCAGACAATTCACAATATTGCTCAAGACACGGTTGTTATTGATTTGTCTAATTTTCCGAACCAAAAATACCCGATTTGTGAAATTTCTCCCACTACGCTGTCATTACGGACACGTGAAAGAATGGTCATAAAATGCTCGTCGGAGAAAGGAGTACCAGATGTTGGATTAAACTGGAGATGTATGAATCGCGATGTTCAATTTTCTGTTGACAATCAGGCAACATTTTACGGCAATATGATGAAAAATGAAATTGTGCTATCAGTGGACACATCTTTCGACCAAGCCATATTTGAATGTAAGATGACAAGTTCTGGATTTCCTAATAGAGAAAGAAGTTGTATCATTGGACCTCTTCAAATTCTCCCCGAGTTTCAAAATACTGGAAACGAACTTCCGGCACGTGAATCAATCGAAGCAAATGATAATAATATAGATAAACCTGGCCAAGGTGAAATGTGCAATAAACCCTGTCATTCCGATGACCCATACACTCTCCTATACTGGGCTGCAGCCACTGTTGGAACTACAATATTGATGTTTATATTTCTGGCAACAACCATCATGTATTGTTGCAAATATCAAAGAATGTCATCTGAAATTGTCACATCGCAGAACAGTTTCACCAGCTGTGATGGAAGCGAACCAATGTATGTCTCTCTCCAAAGTCGTCAAGATCCGGACAGGAGCTCCATGTTCATGTCAGTTGAAGATCCAAATAATTCTGGAAATAAAGTTTTAATGCCAAGAGAAGTAGTTGAGGATTTCTACAGGTCTCTTAGTTTGAAAAGAAAGAAGTAACATTTACATGACTATGTGAAGATGACGACAATTAAGGTCCATGTTTATGACAAATCTTAATGCCAGTGATTCTAAAATGTTTTGTAAAATATGTATTATACTACAGGAATAGTCATAATATAAGAATAGTTATAAAAGATTGACTGTGATCATTACATTTTCTCTAAAGCGATTAGATCTATAGAGAACCATAAAATGAGCCTATGCTAAAAATTCCACTCAATTTGACATTGTATTTTTATTTTATGAATATTTCTGTATGTATGTTCAGTATATTCAGTTACCATAGTCTACCATGATGAATTAATACACATTTATACAAATGTATAACCTCAAAAAGTTTTAAATCTTTTTTTGTGATGACTAACCCCGAAAAGGGGGACTTTGCGACAAAACACTATTCGAGAAATAGGTTAATAAAGGCAGTAAAAATAAAGAAAATAATAAGACTTTTCAGCAGATTTTCTGTTGTAAAATTTGATTGCCTTGGGTCAATTTCAACAAGTAATGTGTCATTTTAAAGCTTAGAGAATGCTATAACAGATTAAATAATAAAATCAAAATTGATATAATCTACAAAGTCCCCCCTTTCGGGTAGAGCCATCCGTGGTTTTACATCCATGTTATGGCATCCTGTCTAGTTCTTTTCGTTAATTTTAAACGTGTCTTTGTATCGTGATTGGTGTACGCATATCTTTACAAAGCCTGTATATCTAATATTTTGTTGCAATTCATGAAAGTTATTTATCATCATTATCGTTGTCTTTTTATGTAAATATAGATATAAAATGTTATGATGTATTTCAGTGCAGAGATTGCAGCCAATACTCTGTTTTCATTATGATTACATACACCAGGGCCCTATTTCATAAAAGTTAAAATCAACCTAAGTCTTAAATTTAGGATTCATCCTAACTTTTTTATATGATTAAAATTCAGAAAAAAATGTTTATTTCAAATTCCTTTATGAAGTAAAGGATACTAGTAATAACAACATTAAGATAAACTCAAAATTAAAAACTCTATCCAGAGTTCAAATGAGCAATTCTTCCTAAGTTCCATGATAGGTTGATTTTAACTTTTATGAAATAGGGCCCTGATATTGTTGGATACTGTTATGGTCATATATATGAGTCATAATGTACAGATATCATGTATGTATATATTACACAATTGTTATATTTTTATTTGTGTTTTTAAAAATACTTAGAATTCCTTGTTTATATAAAACAACAATATCATATCTCTTTTGTAATTTCATTGCAAAATACATACTTTGTTTGTAATGTTCACATCGAATTCAAATCATTTTCCCCAAATTTTGACCAATTGTAATTCGGTAGTTTAAACCATTACCTTTTAAATAACAATAAAATAGTTGCTTTGGTTTTGGAGGTCCCACAACGTGCGTTCACAAATATGTTTTAAAAGTATATAGCCTTAAACAACATATAAGAGTCACTATTCATGTCAGTAACATCATATACCTCCATGTATTTCATCTCATTAAGAAGATATACAATTAAAGCACACCACATTGTCACAAACATTTCACCACATCATAGCTATAAAGAACGAGCTGAATTGCCATGTACATTCCATGATGTACGCCACCTATAGTAATCTTAAATATGTTTTTTATTATAAATTATGCTTATTACAAATTTTAATACACAGAGAATAGATTATTTACATATGATAAGGGCATAAATGAATAGAAATGACTCAGAAGTCTCGACGCTTTAATATTCAATTTGAAAATGGGTTTGCACACTCATTATTATTCATTATTGATGAGGTCATATTCATTAGCATCAGTGGAATAAATCAAGGTTATCGTTTTTTCCTCAGCATCTGATCATTTGGAATGGAAATAATGATACATATATTTGTCTTACAACCAAGAATGTATGATTTTTATGCAATATCAAAGTGAGGATTATTTGGAAAATTTGTAACTTCTTGATGTAACGCCACGGTTATCAGAATACGGATTTTTATTACAAATGTATTGTGATGAACTTGTTATTGTGATTGTCAATCAAATATGGCGTCGCATGTTATTTTCAGCATACTGTTTGCAAACGCATTGCTCAATTCGGTATCAGAGGCAGCGCAAACAAGAGTGGAAGTTACATCTCTTGTGCATCCCGTTACTGTCGGTAGTGTTTTTGCTGTACAATGTCAAGTATGGAATTACAAAGATGATTTCACGGTAAATTTGTATCGTGTAGTAAATGGACGAACAGAACAATTGACAGTTCGGGATAAATATATAACTGACTCTTCGCTTGGTCAGCGTGCATTTTTATCCAAACGGACATTTCCTGGCGGATCAATCGTGCTATTTCTGACAGTTTTAGATATGTCGGAGAATGATGAAGGGGAATACTCTTGCAAAGTACATTCTTGGACAGATGGGATAATAAATAACGTCGATCAGGATTCATTGACGATTGAAATATTCATGTTTCCAAAAAGTATATATCCATTGTGCAACAATGTACCTAATTCATTGACAATTAGCGCGGGTAAAAGGTTGGTGTTGACATGTTCATCAGAAAAAGGGTTTCCAAATGTTCAACTGAACTGGAAATGTATAAATTATGATGTACAGTTTTCTTCACGTGAATCAACCATCAATGAAAATATTCTGAAAAATGAGGTATCATTTACAGTGGATAAATCGCATAACGAAGCAATTTTTGAATGTAGAATGACAAGTGCAGGATTTCCTGAGAGACGACGAAGCTGTATGATAGGACCTATAAGAATCATACAAAATATCAATACAGCGAATGTGGAAAAAGACACCTTCCAACCAGAAATTGAAATAGATAAAGACAATAATAAGCAAAATGAAGGATTACAGAAAGCTGGCATTTGCAACAACTCATGCCCTTCGGATGATCCGTACACTCTTCTTTACTGGGCTGCAGCCACCGTTGGGACAACACTATTAATGCTTATTTTCCTGACGACCACCATAATGTATTGTTGCAAATATCAGAAAATATCATCTGGAGTTATCACAGAACATAACAGTTTTACCAGCTGCGATGGAAGCGAACCAATTTATGTCTCTCTTCAAAGACGTCATCAGGATGAAAGGAGTTCCATGTTCATGTCAGTTGAGGATCCAAATAATCCTGGAAATAAAGTGCTGATGCCAAGAGAAGTAGTTGAGGATTTCTATAGGTCGCTTAGTCTAAAACGAAAGAAATAACATTATAGTAATGATGATAATAGCTTAACTTCATTATTCTGGTCCATATTCGAAAATAGGAATACTTGAATCTGACGAACTAAAAAGAGTCGATTTAGATTTTTTTTTCAAATAAATTCATAGTGCTTTTACCAGATAGTGAGGGATAAGTGATTAGGTTTAGGAATGTAATGAAGGAAATACCTCTCGTACGGAATATATATACCACTTGGCATCGTGTTTCATCATGTTTTCTGTTGACCTTTTAAGGACCCCAATGGAATTAAGCTTTTTTAAGCTTTTTGGGCTATGCTTGGTACTCTTTGTATAAATACTTGTGTGCACTTTTATATTTGTGTAATTATCATGATTAATGTATATGTATATTCTAATATTGCTGTTTGTAAATGTTTTTGAGTACCGAATAAAATCAAATCAAATCAAATCAAATCTGTTTTATATTTCAAACCGTTTTCATGCTTTGGGTATTGACAATGTTCTATATATTTTATTTATGTTGCATTTGTTATCAGTTGGTATTTCTGATTTTGAATAATGGGTAATTATTTATTTCACTCACTTTTGTCATAATCTCGTTTTTGTAAAAAAATCAGTTTCGGTTTTGTAATTTCAGGGATATTGGTCAACTTTATCTTAAATGAAACATTTTTATGTGTTTGTTAAAAAGATTCATTAGGTTTGTATAAAATCATAAGAAGATGAAGCATTATGCTCGGCAAAACAAGCGAATAAATTTTTCATCTTCTTTTATGTGATGTTTTTTTTTTGTATTTCATCAGTGTTGCCCACTGATGTTTTTCAATCTTTATGTAATGTTTTTTAATTGATATATATAATATTTATTTATTTTGTATTTTTCCCTGTTGATTATTTTTTTTTTCTGACGTGCAAGCTTTTGTAGTTTTAAGTATTTCCTCTTTGTACCTTTGCAAAACGCCCAGAGGATTTCCCTTAGCATTGGACGATATAAAAAGGTTATGTTAATGGCAACACAACCATTTTGTATCTTAATATCTAAAAATATAACAAAATGATAATTCATTCATTCATATTTTATAAGTTTAAAAATCAAATCATTTCACCATGCTTTATTTATATCATAGTGCACATCCTATTCAAATCTGTGAGATTACATACTTTTTGTGATGGCTCACCCCGAAAAGGGGGACTTTGTGACAGAGCACTTTTCAAGAAACTGGTGAAAATTGGCTGCAAAAATATAGGAAATAATAATAATTTCCAGCAGATTTTCTGTTGTAAAACTAAAAGTTGATCGTCTTGATCAATATCAATCATCAAGTAAGGTGTCATTTTAAAGCTTAGAGAATGCTGTAACAGATGAAATGATACAATCAAAATTAATATTATCTGCAAAGACCCCCCTTTCGGGGTGAGCCATCAAATCACATTTTCATTTTACTGGAAGCAAATGATATTAGACTCATCTTAAAGACATCAGATAGTCATACATCATAAGGCACTGCTTCTCTGTATATAATTCCCATATTCATAAAAGCAATCAAATTTGTCACTCAATCATGTCAAAAAACAATTTGTCAATCACCTTTAAATTAACACTTTGCACATCATGTAGTATAATAGATCATACAATTTGTATGTTCGTATTCTCTGACATTTATCATTAATTATTTACTGGTTTAAATATGCCAAGATGGATTTATCATCGAGCATGCTTCACGCCAACGATAGGAATATCAGTGTGAACGCCATCTGCCGACGTTTTGAGTATATTATTTTACATAAATTATACTAACATTTATCAAAATCGAATAAATTATTCATATTAGTAAGAATGTAAGTGAATAACAATAAGCTGGAATTCTCGACTCTTCAATATTCAATCCAAAAGGGAGGCGTAAACATTGCAAATAATTATTAATGAGGTCATATTTGTTAAACGCACAAGAATAAATTAAGCTAAATGAGCACAAAAACAAATTCAATTCAATGAGCATCACTGATCAGCAATACAGTAGATACGTTATCTCAATTTCCGAGCAGTTGAGATAGGTAGGAAGTAACGATATAGCTCTTTGTGTTGTCATATTAACAATTTTTGACCAATGATATCGAACAAAGCATTTTATGGAACTTCACAGTTGGTGATGATGTAAACGTATTTCAATGATATCGTGGATTTTGTAAATTATTTGCTTTGTCTACCTTCTCCACTGAGGTTGTTGTGAATGTTAATCCAAGATGGCGTCGTTTGTTATCTACAACATATTTTTTACAATATTGTTGATCTGTTCGCTATCAGAGGCAGTACAAACTAGGGTTGAGCTTACATCTCCTGTGCATCCCGTAACTACAGGAGGCATCTTAGCTTTACAATGTCAGGTCTGGAATATAAAAGATGAATATACAGTAAATCTTTATCGTGTGGTAGATAAACGCACAGAGCAATTGACATTTCAATATAAATACAACACAGACTCTTCTCTTGGACAGCGTGCATTTTTATCCAAAAGGACATTTTCTGGTGGATCAATTGTGCTATTTTTGACAGTTTTAGATATGGAAGCGAATGATGAAGGGGAATACTCATGTCAAGTACATTCGTGGATAGATGGGACATTGAATACAATCGAACAAGACTCAATAATGTTAGAAATGTATACATTTCCAAAAGAAATATATCCGTTGTGTAGTAGTGAACCAAATGCACTGACATTACATACAGGAAATAGGCTGGTGTTAACATGTACGTCAGAAAAAGGGTTTCCAAATGTTCAGCTGAACTGGAAATGTATAAATTATGATGTGCGATTTTCTTCGCGTGAATCAACTAGTAATGAAAACATTCTGACGGATGAAGTAACATTTACAATAGATAAATTGTTTAACGGAGCCATTTTTGAATGTAGAATGACAAGTTCAGGATTTCCTGAAAGACGAAGAAGCTGTATGATAGGACCTATACGAATCATGCAAAATATCAATACAGCAAATATGGATAAAGATCAGTCCTTTCAACCAGAAATTATTACACATGATAAAGTCAATAAACAAGATAAAGGATTACAGAAAGCTGGTATTTGCAACAACCCATGCCCCTCAGATGATCCGTACACTCTTCTTTACTGGGCTGCAGCCACTGTTGGCACCACACTATTAATGCTTATTTTTCTGACGACAACAATAATGTATTGTTGTAAGTATCAGAAAATATCATCTGAAGTTATCACAGAACATAACGGTTTTACCAGCTACGATGGAAGCGAACCAATTTATGTTTCTCTTCAGAGACGTCATGATCCAGAGAGGAGTTCAATGTTTATGTCAGTTGAGGATCCAAATAATCCTGGAAATAAAGTGTTGATGCCACGGGAAGTGGTTGAGGAGTTTTATAGATCTCTTAGCTTGAAACGGAAGAAATAAAAACAAAGGGAGAAGATAAAGATTTAACAAATTTAAACTTTAAAACATGAACTTGTTTATCACAAAAAATCATAGGATATAAAATGTTGATGCCAAGGGAGGAGGTGGAAGAATTTTATAAATCGCTTAGTCTAAAACGAAAGAAATAACATTGTCGTAATAATAATAATGTATTCACAATTCTGGATAGAGGATGGAATTTGAAAATAAGAATGTTTCAATCTGACAAGAGTCGAAAGAGAGTCGATTTAGATTTATTTTCAAATAAATTGAAGAAAAAAGTTCAAAATAATAAGCATTTTATAGGGACTTTGCCATAGTGAATGATAAGTGGTTAATTTTAGGAACTTTGATTTTTCTTTCACATCGTTGTTTACGCTTCTGTTATTGAAAATATATCTATAAAATATTTTATTTATCCATTGGTATGTTTGATTTTGCAAAATAATAGATAATTATTTAAGTCACTCACTTTTGTCAACAATTTCCTTTTAGTAAAACAATCAGTTTCGGTTTTATAATTTAAGGGATATTGGACAACTTTATCTTAGATAAAACTTTATGTGATCATTATATAGATTCATTAGGTTTGTATTAAATCATATAGCATTATGCTTGACAAAACCAGAGAATAAATGTTTTATGTTCTTTTATGTGATATTTTCATTGCATTTCATCAGTGTTGCCCCCTGATGTTTTCATTCTTTATGTAATGTTTTTTTTTCTTTTATAATTTGCATTCATGATATTAGTTTATTTTGTATTTTTTTAATTGATTACTGTGTTATATCTGATGGACAAGCTTTTGAAGTTTTATTTCCTCTTTTTTTTATATCCTTGTAAAACGCTTGTAGAGGCTTTCCCGTAGCATTCGGGACGATATAACAAGGTTATGTTATAGGCAGCACAACCATTTTTTAAATCTTAATATCTAAAAAATATAACAAAATTACCATTCAGTCATTATGTAATAAGTTAACAAATCAAATCATTTCACCATGCTTTATTTATATCATAGTGCACATCCTTTTCCCGTTCGTGTATTAGACTACATACTTTTTGTGATGGCTAACCCCGAAAAGGGAGACTTTGTGAGAAAAACTGGTGAAAATTGGCTGCAAAAGTTATAGGGAATAATAAGAATTTCCAGCAGATTTTCTGTTGTAAAAGTTGATCGTCTTAATCAATTTCAACAAGTAAGGTGTCATTTAAAAGCTTAATGAATGCTGTAACAAATGAAAGGATAAAATCAAAATTGATATCATCTGCTGCAAAGTCCCCCCCTTTCGAGATGAGCCATCACATTTAAAAGTCATATTTTATGTTCATTTTACTGGAAGCAAATGATATTAGGCTCATCTTAAAGACATCAGATAGTCATACACCATTAAGCACTGATTCTTTGTATTTTTCATAAGAGCAATCAAATTCGTCAATCATGTCACAAAATAATTGTTCAATCACCTTTAAGTTAACACTTTGCACATTATGTAGTATAATACATCATACAATTTGTATGCTCGTATTCACTAACATTTATCATTATTTACTGTTGTAAATATGCCAAGATGAATTTATGAAATCGAGCATACATATACTTCCCACCAACGATATGGATATCAGTATGAGCGCCATCTACCGACGTTTTGAGTATATTGTTTTACATAAATTATACTAACATTTATTCTTATCAGCATCGAATAAATTATTCATTTTAGTAAGAATGTAAGTGAATAACAATAAGCTGGAATTCTCGACTTTTCAATATTCAATCAAAAAGGCAGGCGTAAACATCGCAAATAATTATTAATGAGGTCATATTTATTAAACGCACAAGAATAAATTAAGCTAAATGAGCACAAAAATAAATTCAATTCAATTAGCACCAGCAATACAGTAGACACGTTATCTCAGTTTTCGAGCAGTTGAGATAGGTAGGAAGTAACGATATAGCTCTTTGTGTTTGTCATATTTTAAACAATTTTTGACCAATAATATCGAACAAAGCATTGTATGGAACTTCACATTTGGTGATGATGTAAACATAATTCCATGATATCGCGGATTTTGTAGACTATTTGCTTTGTCTACCTTCTCCACTGAGGTTGTTGTTAATATTAATCCAAGATGGCGTCGTTTGTTGTCTACAACATATTTTTTACAATATCGTTGATCTGTTCGCTATCAGAGGCAGCACAAACTAGGGTTGAGCTTACATCTCCAGTGCATCCCATAACTACAGGAGGCATCTTAGCTTTACAATGTCAGGTTTGGAATATAAAAGAGCAATATACAGTTAATCTTTATCGTGTGGTAGATACACGCACAGAGCAATTGACTTTGCAATATAAATACAACACAGACTCTTCTCTTGGACAGCGTGCATTTTTATCCAAAAGGACATTTTCTGGTGGATCAATTGTGCTATTTTTGACAGTTTTAGATGTTGCAGAGAATGATGAAGGGGAATACTCATGTCAAGTGCATTCGTGGATTGATGGGATCTTGATTACCGTTGAACAAGACTCAATAATGATAGAAATTTACACATTTCCAAAAGAAATATATCCGTTGTGTAGTAGTGAACCAAATGCACTGACATTACATACAGGAAATAGGCTGGTGTTAACATGTACGTCAGAAAAAGGGTTTCCAAATGTTCAGCTGAACTGGAAATGTATAAATTATGATGTACAGTTTTCCTCACGTGAATCAACCGTCACTGAAAATATACTGAAAAATGAAGTAACATTAACAGTAGATAAATCGTCTAACGGAGCCATTATTGAATGCAGAATGACAAGTTCAAGATTTCCAGAGCGACAAAGAAGCTGTATGATTGGACCTATCAGAATAATGCAAACTATCAATACAGCGAATGTGGATAAAGATCATTCCTTTCAGCCAGAAATTATTGCACATGATAAAGCCAATAAGCATAAGGACGGATTACAGAAAGCTGGAATATGCAATAACTTTTGCCCCTCAGACGATACTTACACTTTTCTTTACTGGACTGCAGCCACTGTTGGAACCACACTATTAATGCTTATTTTTCTGACGACAACAATAATGTATTGTTGCAAATATCAGAAAATATCATCTGAAGTTATCACAGAACATAACAGTTTTACCAGCTGTGATGGAACTGAACCAATTTATGTCTCTCTTAAAAGACGTCATGAACCGGAGAGGGGTTCAATGTTTGTGTCAGTTGAGGATCCAAATAATCCTGGAAATAAAGTGTTGATGCCAAGGGAAGTAGTGGAGGAGTTTTATAGATCGTTGAGCTTGAAACGAAAGAAATAACTCAATATGATGGAGATAATAGTTATTTTATTCCAAGAAGGCTTCTAATATTAGAACTATTTAACTTTAGTTTATATTTTGGATCGAGAGCGCGGGAGTTACCGATATCTAATACTTAATACAGGATGGATCAAATGACAACAGTCAATTGAAATTCAATCTTAATGCTTAAAAGTGATAACTAAATTAAGTGAAAAAAAGTCAATTACAAATAAAAAATGTTGAATCAGGTCGTCGTGAGATAGTTGGCAATACATAGAGGTGATCATATTAAAGCCATGCTAAATTAATGTTATTAATAGTGTAAAATTATATACAAATATTGCGTATATTCTCTCTTGGTTTTTTTAATACATTTACTGGGTTTAGTAGAATTATTCATAATTAGCTACACGAAAGTGGGCTGCTAGTATGTATGTATTTGTTGAAGTTGTTTTATAGTAGTTTTCGTTAGATAATAGGACACAAACTACCTTATTGTAAATTCGAATGTCTGACAGTTGTCACTTGTCAAAATGTTGCTGTGTTTTGTAAATTACAAATGATAAACACACACTTTGTATTATCGCTACACTGTGAGAATGTTTGGTAAACATTACCTTATGTTGGCTCAGATATGCATGGCAAAATTATCACCAATGAAAATACAAAACTTGTTGTCCACCAGTTGGCTTGCTTGACATTACTCAACGGTGGTCTATTCACGGCCTTACATTTAAAATGAAAAAAAAAAAATAATAACCAAAAATAATTTTTCCAAACCGTTGTGTGTGGCACATTATTAATTTCACAGTTTATATCCGGGGGGGGGGGGGGGGGCACTCAACTTTGAAAGTGGTAGGTATGTCAGGCGCGAAGCGCCGAAATTGGGGGCAGGCGAACTGATTTTCTGTAAAAAATGGACCTTTGAAACCAATTTTGGGGGTCTAGTGAACTGAAATTTTGGCCAAAAATAGCCTCCTGAGCTGAAAATTTTCGCAATTTTTGCAGTTAGAGCTAAAATTCGGTATTTTTTCTCAAAAATGAGGTCAAAAGAACTGAATGCTTGACATTACTCAACGGTGGTCCAACTATTCACGGCCTTACATTTGGGTAAAATGAAAGGAAAATAAATAACCAAAAATAATTTTTCCAAACCGTTGTGTGTGGCACATTATTAATTTCACAGTTTATGTATCAAGTTCATTACCGTGTTATATGTATATAAGTATAAGTACGTGTGCGTAAAATGCACAGAGAAGTCAACGTAGATCTTATATTGATTAACTATTGGTTGCACATTATTCTTGTGGGAGAATTAACAGAGATTAGTAACAAAATGGGTTTGTAACAATATAGTTTGCTATTTTTCTCTTTTTTCATTTTCGTTTGCAACAACTCATGTCCTTCAGATGATCTGTTCACTCTCCTTTAATCTGCTTCGGGCATTATTGGAACCACAATATTGATGTTTATATTTCTAGCAACGCATCATATTCATGTACTTACTGTTGTAAATATTTCAAAATGTCATTAGAAATGTTAAACAAATGTGACAGAACAGAACGAATAACATTTCAAATGACATTTTGTCATGTTCATGTTAGTAGTGAAATCATATAATCATGGAAAGAAAGTGTTAATCCCAAAAAAGCAGCAGAGGATTTCTAGGGTATCTAAGCTTAATACGAAGAAATACGCTATATGATAGTGATATTGCCTTAACTGTATTATTCTTAAAATGTTTGAATCCGAAGGTGGCTCAAATAGGAAGAGTCGATTTAACATTTATATATATGTTTTTTTCACACTTGTTTCATGCTTATACTTTTAATAATATGTGTAATAGATATTTTTGATTGTTGTTTTATTCATGTCACGATTGTATAACAGTTTACATTTCTGATTTTGAAAAGCAAGTGAAATTATTATGTTGCTCTATTGCTATTACGCATTAATATTCAGCAAGATCATGACATATAAATGACGTATAAGATCATACAATGTTAAGTTTCCTTCTAACATTAATCCTCAAATACGGATTTAAATAAACCAAAACCAATCCTGAATATTGCAAATTAAGGCTTCATATTAGAAGAACGTATAACAATAACGGATGAAACGACATAACGTTATTATTTAATTAGGGAATTTCGTCCTTATTGAGCATGCTATATGAATTTAATGATGCGCGCCCTCTATCGACACCCATAGTATAATTTATGCTAATCATAATTAAAATCCACATGGATAATTTATCCATATAATTAAGGATGCAAGTGAAAACAATAACGTAAAATTCTCGACTCTTGAATATTAAATAAAAAGGCTGGCACAAGAGTCGTAAATGATTATTAATGAGGTCATATTTATGAACAGCATTAGAATAAATTAAGCTTCCATAAGCATCAGTAATGTAATGTACGATATCTCAGCATTTAAGCCACTAGGAAGAAAATAATGATATATATTTTTGTGTTCTACCATTGATAATCTTTATTCATTTATATCAAACAAAGGATTGTGTGGAACTTTGAAGTGAGCTATGTTTATCAGATAACGGGGATTATTGTATATTTTGCCATCTTCCTTAAGCGTGTTGATGTGAATATAATTCCAATATGGCGTCACATGTTGTTTTTATTGTATTGTTGGCGACTACGTTGTTGAATTCGTTATCGGAGACGGCACAGACTAGAGTTGAAATAACATCTCCTGTTCAACCTGTAACCATCGGCGGTGTCTTTGCTTTACAATGCCAGGTTTGGAACGCAAAGGATGGCTATACAGTAAACCTATATCGTGTGATGAATGGGCGAACAGAGCCACTAACATTTCAATATAAATACAATACCGACTCTTCTCTTGGACAACGTGGATTTGTATCAAAGAGGACATTTTCTGGAGGTTCTTTGGTATTATTCCTGACGGTTGTGGATGTTGAACAGAATGATGAAGGGGAATACTCATGTCAAGTGCATTCGTGGATAGACGGGACATTGAATACAATCGAACAAGACTCAATAATGATAGAAATTTATGCATTTCCAAAAGATATATATCCGTTGTGTAGTAGCGAACCAAATGCACTGGCATTACATACAGGAGATAAGTTGGTGTTAACATGTACGTCAGAAAAAGGGTTTCCAAATGTTCAGCTGAAATGGAAATGTATAAATTATGATGTGCGATTTTCTTTGCGTGAATCAACCATCAATGAAAACATTCTGACGGAAGAAGTAACATTTACAGTAGATAAATCGTTTAACGGAGCCATTTTTGAATGTAAAATGACAAGTTCAGGATTTCCAGAGAGACAACGAAGCTGTATGATAGGACCTATAAGAATCATGCGAAATATCAATACAGCGAATGTGGATAAAGATCAGTCCTTTCAACCAGAAATTATTGCACATGATAAAGCCAATAAGCATAAGGACGGATTACAGAAAGCTGGAATATGCAATAACTCTTGCCCCTCACACGATCCTTACACTCTTCTTTACTGGGCTGCAGCCACTGTAGGAACCACACTATTAATGCTTATTTTTCTGACGACAACAATAATGTATTGTTGCAAATATCAGAAAATATCATCTGAAGTTATCACAGAACATAACAGTTTTACTAGCTGTGATGGAACTGAACCAATTTATGTCTCTCTTCAAAGACGTCATGAACCGGAGAGAAGTTCAATGTTTATGTCAGTTGAGGATCCAAATAATCCTGGAAATAAAGTGTTGATGCCAAGGGAAGTAGTGGAGGAGTTTTATAGATCGCTGAGCTTGAAACGAAAGAAATAACTCAATATGATGGAGATAATAGTTAATTTATTCCAAGAAGGCTTCTAATATTAGTTTATATTTTGGATCGAGAGCGCGGGAGTTATACCGATATCTAATACTTAATACAGGATGGATCAAATGACAACAGTCAATTGAAATTCAATCTCAATGCTCAAAAGTGATAACTAAATTAAGTGAAAAAAAGTCAATTACAAATAAAAAAAAATGTTGAATCAAGTCGACGCGAGATAGTTGGTAATACATAGAGGTGATCATATTTCAGCCATACTAAATTAATGTTATTAATAGTGTAAAATTACAAATATTGCGTATATTCTCTCTTGTTTTTTATACATTTAATGTTTAGTAGAATTATTCATAATTAGCTACACAAAAGTGGGCTACTGGTATGTATGTATTTTTTGAAGTTGTTTTTATTGTAGTTTTTGTTAGATAATAGGACGCAAAATATCTTAGTGTTAATTCGAATGTCTTACATTTGTCATTTTCTAGAAATGTTGCTGTGTTTTGTAAATTACAAATGATAAATACATACTTTGTATCATCGCTACACTATGAGAATGTTGGGTAAACATTACCGTATGTCGGCTCAACTATGCATGATCAACCCAAATGTTTGGTAAAATTATCCCCAATGAAAATACAACACTTGTTGTCCACCAGTTGGCTTGCTTGACATTACTCAACGGTGGTCCAACTATTCACGGCCTTACATTTGGGTAAAATGAAAGGAAAATAAATAACCAAAAATAATTTTTCCAAACACATTATTAATTTCACAGTTTATGTATCAAGTTCATTACCGTGTTATATGTATATAAGTATAAGTAAATGTACGTAAAATGCACAGAGAAGATATGTGGATCTAATATGAATTAACTATTGTTTGCACATTATTTTTGAAGGAAAATTAACAATGATTAGTAACAAAATGGGTTTGTAACAATATAGTTTGCTATTTTTCTCTTTTTTCATTTTCGTTTGCAACAACTCATGACCTTCAGATGACCTGTTCACTCTTTAATGTGCTTCGGGCATTATTGTAACTTATATATTGATGTTTATATTTCTAGCAACAACCGTCGCATGTACTTACTGTTGTAAATATTTCAAAATGTCATTAGAAATGTTAAACAAATGTGACAGAACAGAACGAATAACATTTCAAATGACATTTTATTATGTTCATGTTAGTAGTGGAATCATATAATCCTGGAAAGAAAGTGCTAATCTCCAAAGAAGCAATAGGGGATTTCTAGGATATCTTAGGTTAAAAACGAAGAAATAACACTGTATGATGGTGATATTGCCTTAACTTTATATTCTAAAAATCTGGTTCAAAAAGGAAGAGTCGATTTAACATTCATATTTTTTTACATTTGTTTCATGCTTTTACTTTTAATAATATAGTCATATGTAATATACATTTTTGTTTGTTGTTTTATTCATGTCACGATTGTATAACAGTTTACATTTGTGATTTTGAAAAGCAAGTGAATTTATTCTGATGTTGTTAATGCTATTACTATTATTATATTTACCAATCTCATGAGAAAATACAATTTTAAGTTTCTTTCTTTCTAACATTAATCCTCAAATACGGATTTAAATATACCAAAATCAGTCCTGAATATTGCAAATTAAAGCTTCATATTTAAAGAACATAAAACAACAACTGCTGTAACGACATAACGTAATTTCGCCCTTATTGAGCATGCTATATGAATTTAATGATGCGCGCCATCTATCGACACCCATAGTATAATTTATTGTCCGCGCTGGCAAGCGCGGACTATTAGATGTTACATTTCGGCATTCACATGTAGTTCTTGTCCGCGCTGGCAAGCGCGGACTATTAGATGTTACATTTCGGCATTCACATGTAGTTTTCCAGGCATGAGGACGAGGATGATATATTCTGAAACAGCATCTTCTTTCATTTCACAATTTCGATATGACATGCAACAATAAATATTAAGGGTGATT
>JXSR01S075356.1:7929-27556 GCA_000969725.1 Ophiothrix spiculata | reverse complement strand
ATCTTACTAACAAATTTGCACTTGGTGGTAATCGTTGAATAAAGTTCTTGTAAAGTTAAAGACTAAAATTGTATGCAAATCTGAATTTTTATATAACAATATTCAGTGTTCCTTAATTGTTTTGCAAACTGTGAGTATCATTGCCATATCAGTAGAATTTGTATGTACAAATAGAAAGGATATAACAGTTTTAGGAACGATTAAAATAATCACTGCCAATTGTATTACTGTGACAGGCTATTTGAACATAGCATTAATGATATTTAATGTGTTTCTTCATGCAAACTCATATTCCCTATGTTCTTGATCCCATGTCTTGACCTAATGGCAATATACATGTATCTGAATCAAGAGTAACTTCAAAAAATATTACCATCATTATTTACACATGGCCGTCTTGAGTGAGTAAAATATCTATCAAAATTTTGTTGGGAAATATTGCGCATGATCAGTTGAAAAGGACGGGACAAGTATATACTAAAATTAAGATATTGTTCCCCAGTGTATTTTGTTGAAACCAACAAATTTATAGATTTATTTTATTATTTGGAAGCTTAACATGAACAAAAATTATAATATAACATAGGGTTTAATTTAATTACATGTATTGTCATTGTTTTGGTATTGTTGTGTGAAATGTTAGAAGAAAATCTACAAATTACAAGTAAAAAAGGATAAATGAACAATTATCATTGCTATTATCAGAATAAGCATTAAAAATACGATATGTTTATACAACAGGAGATTCATTCTCACCATCTGTATCAAATTATTGTTCAGATATACGCTAATCACTGCCTAGTAAACCACTGGAAAATTGAAACCCCTCAATATTATTTGAATACAGTAGTAAATGTATAAAATGTTTTTAAAGTAATCTCGATGTACTTTTTGATCTTTTGAAATATTTAAGTAATGATATTTTAATGCAAATATATGATATATGATGGCTGTGAGTGATGCACAAGGAAATATTCAATAGACAGTTTCGTATATCCCATAATGCATCTTGAAAGTACCGCAAATACGGGCATTTCTGCGCGAACGACCATATTACTACTTTCTGCGCAGGAGGTCAACTGAGCGTTTACGGTACTTTCAAGATGCATTATGGGACATACGAAATTGGTGTATTTGAAGACGAGTACAAAGGCTTTTGCAGTCAGCGCATTGTTCATGATTATGTTTATCTGAATCAGGCCAACTTTTAATTTTGTTCATTAGTTCCAGTATTTTGTTGAAACAAACAAACAATAAACTCCACTCTAATGTAAATAACAAAAAAATCATTACAAAAAAAAGATTGAATGAAAGTCTTTGTACTGCAATGTGTTATAATAAATATTATAAGAAAAAGGCTGATAAATGTATTAATGAAGCTGTGTATTTCCTGTGTTATTGTTGCTATGTATTTTTCTAAACCCAACCATTTTGGTAGTTTACATACATATTTTCTTATTCTCATTCTCATTCATACACCATCGATATCAAAGTTAATCTATAAGTTAAATAACCAATAGCTCGAAGGTGGTGTTTTTTCTTAACTGACCAAATGCCCTATATTGTATATATTCTCATTATATATCATAATGCGGCACAACATGTCTTTGGAACCCTTTAGGAAATTTGATGACATCTACGTGTATATTGCAATTCAGTTTAAAATTGATATCAGGTCTTAATATATTTCGAGAAAATCTTTTGGGATATTATTTATAGGCCCTATAACATCTGACTTTGATTTTTAAAAGACTCGTATTGATCTAATACAAAAATGTAAAAATTATTGTTTAAAACATTTAATTTGCATTAATGAAAATGATGAAGAAAACCATCCGTCCAAACTTTATCAAGACATATGTTGAATGTCAATAAATCTTACTAACACATTAGCACTTGGTGGTGATCGTTAAATAAAGTTCTTGTAAAGTTCAAGACTAAATTTGTATGCAAATCCGAATTTTTATATATAACAATATTCAGTGTTCCTTGTTTTGCAAACTGTATCATTGCATCATTGTATGTACGATGTAATTTGAAAACATTTGTTATAAGTGTGTTAAGTGTTTACACTGACGATAACTAATAAATGAATAAGAAGATGATACAATGATCAAGCTTATAGATGAATTGAATGATCTTGTGTTTGATGCTATTTTAAAAAGAGTCATTAAACAATGGGCACCTATAAGTGATGAAATTTATTAGTTCAACTGTTTTAACAGTTGAACTGATAAATTTCATCACATAAAAAGTGTTAAATGTTAAGTGTTTACTGTCATGACTGTTAAAGTAAGTAATATAGGAACTGTTTAAAAAAGCAATCTCATAAAAAAAGCAATCTCATAAAGATCGCAAAAAAACAAAACAAACACGAACGGTTGTAAATTTACAAGTAGAGCGCCATCTCCTGATGTCAACGTTTTGAAAGATAATGGTATTAAATTTTATTAATGAGAATAAATTATGCACAAAATTGCCAGAACAAAGATACAGATGCAGTTTTCTCGACTCTTTATTATTCAACTAACATTCATCATCATCATTATTATGTATATAAAAAGAGGTCACATGAATTATATTAAACAGGCAAAATTATTCATGATCATCATAGGTAGCCTCGATATCTTAAGGATGATATATTTTGGTACGGAATATTCTCATATTTCTTTGTCTTTGAATTTGAGCAATCGTAAATACATCAGCAATAAATCAAGTGCAATGGATTGTTTAATCATGGAGGCCAATCAACGTAAATGCTGTGAACGATAGATACTCATCGTCCGTGTGTTGCTTGTTGCATCCGTAATATTGATAGTATTTGTTGTACATAAATTCAATATGGCGTCGCATATCATCGTCGTTGTATTGTGCATCATTGGATTCTGCAGTTCGCTGTCAACGGCGGCACAAACTAGTGTAGAGCTTACATCTCCTGTTCAGCCTGTGACAGTCGGCGGCATCTTGGCTTTGCAATGCCAGATTTGGAATATGAGGGACGATTACAATGTTAACCTTCTACGTGTAGTAAATGGTAAAACAGAACAGCTAACTATGCGCGGAAATTATGACACGTATTCATCCCTTGGGGAACGAGCATTTTTATCGAAGAGATCATTTGCCGGAGGATCTCATGTATTATTCTTCACCGTGGTAGATGTTGAATATAGCGATGGAGGTAAATATTCTTGCAAGGTACATTCATGGACGGAAGAAACCTATAATAGCATAGCGCAGGATTCCATCACTATTGGAATTTATACATTTCCTCATAAAATGTACCCGACTTGCAGTAGTGTACCTAATACACTATCATTGCACATTGGTAAAATAATAAGTTTAAAATGCTCATCGGAGAAAGGAATTCCAATTGTTGAATTGAACTGGTACAGTTTCAACTCTGATTTAAAATGGTCTCATTCTGATTCAATCATAAATGGGAAAAACGTTGAAAATGAGATAGTATTAACGGTAGATAGATCACATGATGGAGTTGTATTTGAATGTAAAATGACAAGTGTTGGATTCCCTGACAGAGAACGAAGTTGTATAATTGGACCTTTGCGCATAATACAAAATTTGATGAATTCGGGTATTGTACATTCACCTGAATCAGAAATCGTACCGGGAAAACCAAATAACAAGCAAAATGAATTAATTAAAGGTGAAATATGTAGTACTCCATGTCCTTCAGAAGACCCGTACACTCTTCTCTACTGGGCTGCAGCCACTGTAGGAACTACAATACTGATGTTTATATTTCTTGCGACAACCATCATGTATTGTCTTAAATACAAAAGGATTTCATCTGAAGTTATCACATCACAGAACAGTTTTACCAGTTACGATGGAACTGAGCCAATTTATGTCTCTCTTCAGAGACGCCATGATCCTGACAGGAGTTCAATGTTTATGTCAGTTGAGGATCCAAATAATCCTGGAAATAAAGTGTTGATGCCACGGGAGGTAGTAGAGGAGTTTTATAGATCGCTGAGCTTGAAACGAAATAAATAAACACGACTGAAGAAGAAAACAAATTTGGAAGACCTTCTTTTTGAATATTACTACATATCTGTACAAAATAATAAATGGGAAATAAATATTTGTGACCATCCAGCCCAAACCAGCAGTAAATGCCAGCTTTTGTCATTTTTACTTTTTTAATTATTTGCAAAGACCATGCTTTAATGATTAAAATGACACCTTAATGAACTTCAAACGATTTCCAGAAGTCAAGTTATGGTCCGTCAAAGTTTGTCAGGGAGTAAAACGTATAACTGAGATAAATGCGTTCCAAAGTTAAGTAAACCCTATATTTTTTGTTGATTGTCTTAAGAATATACCAATTTATTTCACATTTCCTATCATTTTCTTGAAATGAAACTTTGCTGGTATTTTGTAGTAATCACTAGGATTGTGAATCTGTCATAAAATCGGCAAATTATGACCTTGACATGTATTTTCACCTGTAGCGCAAAATAAAGTTTCTGGCATTTACTGCTCATACGGGCTGGAAGGTCACATTTATCAAAATATACATTATACTTTTTCAGATTTACCATGTAATAATAACATTTTGATGTCAACATGAATACAACTTTAAAAACTAAAATAACTACTTTTAAATTTTTATTCAACGTATTTATTTTATCTATTAGACTTATTCATAGTTACGTGTGGAATAAAATTTAAGGTACACAAATTATTTCTTCAGATTCTGAAATTTATAATCTGTGAGTTATTGTCTGTGTTCGGATCCAACGGTTTAATCAACATCATTTTGTTCTTCGTAAATAAACACTTTTATAGTACAGTATCAGCATTTAATAAGCATACATTCTAAATTTCCAAAATTTCAGAAGTTTATTAATTTACCTATAATAAAGGTAGAAATTCATCGTAACTATAGAAATTAATTGTAAATCTGTAAAAAACTCGTTTGATAGACTAAACGGGGAAATGTTTTTGTCGGTGTATAAAATATCTTTAGTAGCCTAGTTCAAATGTTTTTCAATTCATATTAGTGGATGTTGTTAACAATTTTGGTAACCCATAAATGGATCTATTCACCCATAGACGTACAGAAAATTGACACCTGAGAGTTTACAATCCGTAACAATAATTCTAAAACTTGTGCTTACATGAGCAAAAGCAAAACGGCTATCATATACTTTGCAATGACATGTCCCTTTTGTGAGGTAAGACGAAATCGATACTTCTTTTGTCAAGTATCATTTTACAAACTAAAACCTATATTTTAATAAGATAATTGTACGAATGATTTGAAAAGAGCTAAAGTATTCTTTATTACGAATTATGTTGGTTTACTTTTTCAATGGACAACATTTTTAAAATCTAGTACAAAGGGTATAAGATGAATATTTATGTGGAAAATGATAGAAAAGGGTGTAAATTTAATCACTGCCAATTGTACATGTATGTACAGTATTACTATAAAAAGGTAATATCATTTAAATCCAGCAACAAATGTAGCTAGATCTTATGGTTTTCTTGTAAAATCGATATACAAGATAGCTTTAGTAAGCCATACTGGTCCGTATTCCAGAAAGATGTTTAGCTGAGCATCAACTGTCCAGGAATGATACGCATCATTGCAGCTTTCAAGCAGAAAAGTTCAATGAGTCGTGCTGTTGACGAGAAATAAAACCTTGATTTAGCTAAACACCTTTCTGGAATACGGGCCCAAATGTTTTGGCAATAATACACTCTTATAACGAAAGGATCAAATTTGATCCCATAAAGTATCAAATATGAGCTTATCCTTTTTGGGATCAAATTTGATCCTTTTTGGATCAAAAAGGAGTGTATTTGATCCGAAAAGGATCAAATTTGATCCCAAAAAGGATCAAATTTGATCCCAAAAAGGATAAGCTCATATTTGATACTTTATGGGATCAATTTGATCCTTTCTTTTTAAGAGTGTAGCATTTTTGAGTATGATATTGGATGGTTTTGATAGAGATACAAAGGAATGCTGCTCTAGTTAGAGACGGACGGAATGTTTTACAGCAAGATAAATTTACAATTTTATTAATTTTCTAGAAGTAGACTTTTGACGGCATTTTGAACTTGATCATGGACGTGAAATTCCTAATAAAGGTGCGTGCATATAATAGAAATTCTATCCCTTATGTACGCCCAAAATTGTGATATTCTAACAGGGATGCTGTAGATATTTGAATGTCCTTAGATTTGATGCTATTTCATTAAAACAGTGCCATTAAAAATAATGCGTACAAGATTGTTCGTATTCATTGACTAATCTGTAAAATATATATTAAAAATATTAATCTGGAAACTATTCTATTAAGACAAGCAACATATTTCATGTTCTTAAAAATAGCATTCAAATTTTTCACGTAGTGTTCATGTAAACATGTAGTGTTTACAAAAAGCGACCGATTGAGAATGTAAATGGTAGTGCGCCATCTCTTGATATAAGTGTTGTGATTAATTATGCTCATTGAATAGTTTATTAATGAAGAATAAATTAGGTAGAATAATGCAAGAACAAAGAAATAGAGATGCATTTTTCTCGACTCATAATTATTCAACAAAACTGTGGATGTCATCATTAAAATTATGCATATTAAAGAGGTCACATGGTTTATTTCAATGAAGCATAAATATTCATGCTTGCTCATTATTTACAGAAACCGATGGGAATATCATGAGAGATGTTTGATATGGAATGATTATTTTCACATTTCTGATTTCTTTGTCTCAATCTGAGTGGCAACATATATATTTATTTCAAGGAAGAATTTGATGTAATGAAATGACTTATTGTGGCGGCTAATCGTGAATTCTGCAAGTGTATATAATCTTAGGTGTTGATGCTGTATTTTTTGATGGCATAACGTTTGCTGTAGATATACATTCAATATGGCGACGCGTACTATCCTCAGTATATTATGCATTATTGGATTCTATAGTTCATTGTCGGAGACGGCACAAACCAGAGTAGAGCTTACATCTCCCGTACAACCTGTAACAATCGGCGGCATTTTAGCTTTGCAATGCCAGGTTTGGAATATAAAGGAATCTTATGAAGTTAACCTTTTACGTGTAGTAGATGGAGAAACTAAACAGATAACTGTAGAAGGGATTTATAATAGTCATTCTTCTCTCGGACAGCGCGCATTTGTAGCTAAAAGGGCATTTGGAGGAGGATCTCAAGTACTGTTTTTTACTTTAGTAAATGTTGAACATAGTGATGGAGGTAAATATTCATGCAAAGTACATTCATGGACGGACGAAACCTATAACAATATTGCTCAAGATTCGATAACGGTTGGTATCTATACATTTCCTAATAAAATGTACCCAATATGTAGTAGTTTATCAAATTCACCAACCCTACGTCCTGGGAATAGGTTGGATATGAAATGTTCATCCGAGAGAGGGATTCCAGATGTTCAACTCACTTGGAACAGTTTCAATTCTGATGAAAGATTTTCTCAATCAGATTCAACAATTGATGGGGAAATAATTGAAAATGAAATTGTGTTAACAGTTGATGGTTCACACGACGGAGTAGTATTTGAATGTAAAATGGTCAGTGCTGGATTCAAGGATAGAGAACGAAGTTGTATAATTGGACCTTTGATCATAATTCAAAATTCCGTGAATTCGGACACTGTACATTCTTTTAAGCCGGAAATCCTTCCAATAAAACCAAATAAGAAGCAAACCGAATTAGTTAAAGGAGAAATATGTAGTACTCCGTGTCCTTCATCAGAAGACCCATACACCCTTCTCTTCTGGGCAGCAGCCACTGTAGGAACTACAATACTGATGTTTTTATTTCTGGCGACAACCATTATGTATTGTCTTAAATACAAAAGGATTTCATCTGAAGTTATCACATCGCAGAACAGTTTTACCAGCTACGACGGGAATGAACCAATTTATGTTTCTCTTCAAAGACGTCATGAACCGGATAGGAGTTCAATGTTCATGTCAGTTGAGGATCCAAATAATCCTGGAAATAGAGTGTTGATGCCCCGGGAAGTAGTGGAGGAATTTTATCGATCTCTGAGCTTGAAACGAAAGAAATAAAAACAAAGGGAAAAGAACGAGATTTACAAACTGAAACTTCTCACAGTTTTAATTTAACTATTACTAATAATCATATAAACCAAATGATAAAAATACAATAGTTTGATTGCAAAATAGATAGATACATGAGAAGATAAAGATATTCAAGAAGTTGGAAGTCTTTCCTTTTTCTTCGCTATTGCTAGCAATAGTTTCAATAAATACATAGTCATTTCGTAATTAGAATGTTTTCTTTGTTTACAATAAATAAATAAATAAATAAATAAATAAATAAAACCTTTCCATTTGAAAACGATGGTATAAAACAACTATACACTCTTTAAATTATTTTGCTCTTTGTTGAGTAAAACGGTCACAGCTTATTATTGAGTAAAATTTTACTTAACATTGATTAAAATCTTACTCGGTTGATTCAATATTACTCAACATCGAACACATCTTACTTAACGATAAGCACAATTTTTCCAATGTTGAGTAGGATTTCACTCAACAAAATGAGTTGTGACTTTTAAATATTGTTTTTACTTTTTACTCATAAAGAGAAAAATTATTTATAAGAGTGTACTAAAATTGGAATTGACTTTTAAACTAAAATGATCTTTCTCTTATTATGTTTACTTTAAACAAAATCAATATGCATTACATATTGGAGTGCTTTTCATGTATGTGTCATATATAACAACACAACCGTTTCTTTTCTAGTAAGAATACATTTTCGAGTTACTTAATTATAGGAAAAAATGTTCTAACTAAAACGAGTTACGTAAAAGTTTTAAATTCTAGAAAATTCAACATAATTGTATAGATTATTGACTTTGTGAAGCCTTTAATTTGTACCATACCGTATTTAAAAAAGAATGATAATGTTCATATTTTATCAGTCATACGCTCTTTTTGAAAATTCGGATATAATGCCCATTTTTCCATGTTCTGTAAGCGTCGTCCATTTTTTGAACCGTGAAGCTGTGACAAGTTGTTATTGCCCCTGATTATGAAGAAAGTACATTTAAGCAGTAAGGTCGATGCTTAGATGCAAACATGAGGCGCAGTTTATAGTGGTTAGAGTATTTTTTTTGGAATGATATGAGGTGTCATGTCAAGTTTGAAGACAATTGCTTAGAATGTAAATAATGAGAAATGTATATAATATAATGCACTGCCATATGTATTACCGAAATATTTATTTCATTGAAATAGAACTATAAATGGAATGATTTTCGTGTAAACTCGATATACTTTTGATCTTCATATGTGTAAATATATGATATTGGATAATTGACAGAGAGATGCAAGAAAATCTTGCTCTAGTTATTAAGATGAATGTTCTGTTTTCATAGCAACAACAATTTGAAACTCTATTATTATTTACTCCAGACCGATTTTTGTACAGTTTCTGAAATGTAAGATCTATCAAGTTGCTTTCATGGGTACTATGCCAGGCTGGTTAAACAATGTTTCTGCTATTTCGGTACTAGTTCTTGTATCTTATTGAAACAAAAAATATATACCATATCTTTACCTCAAAAGCCTGGTATGTATGAAATGAATGGAATGCTTATACAAAAAATATAGGGTTCTTATTTGAGTTCTTATATTACTGTTATGTGCAACGTGATATAAAATATACAAATCATAGGGTAAAATGGACATATGTGTTAATGATGACTATGTATTTGAATTTTGTTACAAAATGTAAATCATCTATAATTTTTTACAAACCCCTCAAAAACGTTTTCAGTTTTTGAGACTCAATCATTCTTTAAATCATTTAAAAGCCTAAATTAGCTAACATACTCTTCTAGCAATAATTACTTTATTTGTTTATTTTAGAGTGGAGAATATATGAGCTTATCTAAGTAAGAAAAAACAAAGGGAATGGAAAATAGGTGACTCAACAAATGTTCAAACTTTTTATGGATGTTAAGTATTCTTCTTATTATTAATACCATGCTTTAAAAGTTAATTTATGTCAAATAACCTACAAAGAATCTCATAGCTTTGCTTTAATTCCACGTGTTATCTCCTGAATGACGGTATGAGGCATTTCATGTGAAAATGTTAAATTCATATTGTGGCACATCATGTCTGTTTTCATAAGTGTGTTTTGTTTTACAGACGGTAAAGAACAGCTATATAAGGAAATAATTTGATCAGCTTAATGTGACATATTATTTCCTATTTTTGTCGCTATTTAAAAATGGTGTCATTAAAGCAATTTAGCATCTTTGAGTGATATTAATGACATATTTCATGTTCTTTAAAATAGCATTAAGTTTTTTTCATAAAATTCACGTCTGGCTTTCAAGATATGGTGTGCAATATGAAAAATTGTGATGGTCCTTAAAAAAATTATCGAATGTGCATACTTGTATGACGCAATTCAAGGTAAAAAGTGGTACTACATCTGTCTATTTTTCAAGATCATCTTTCCAAGATAATTTTCATATCATTTGGCTATACAGAAGGCCTACTATACAGTATAATAGTGTTGATCTTACTAACCTATTTCAAGAATTAAAAAAAAGAACATGGATTAATGCATTATGTATGATACTATGAATAAATGCTGTTATTTCATTTGATGTAAATAAATTGAAGAAGTAACTTGATCAAACTTTGCCAACGGTGTTTTGCGATATGTTGACAATGAAACTTTTTTTGTCTTTATGAGGTTTTTTAATCACCTGTTACTTGGAGCTGGTGGGGGAGAGAAGGTTGACAATGAAACTTGAAACTTGATGGTAATCGTTTCCTTAAGTCCAGAAACACTCCCGTTTCTAGAAGGTGGTGCTGAAAGCGATGCAGCCCCAAATTTGACAACGTACCAAAACGGTCCACAAAAAGAAATAAAAAAAGCACCAAAACACCTGCATAAATGCCGTTTTTGATAAAATACTACACAAAACACTTGTAAAATTACTGAAAACGTTTTTGCTTGTCAATTTTGAAAAACAGCTGAAATTTGTTTAGGGTTGACCAAAGAAAATCTTCCAAAAGGTCCCCTTTTCGAAACTCCCGCACCCTAGAAAAATCCTGGCAGCAGGCCTGCTATGAACGTTTAGGACAGATAATTGTATGTGATGATGCTTAAACGATTTTATGTTCTTTTAATATTTGCTTAATGTGAATGTCATTTTAACAACTGCATTGACCACTGGGTTCGTATTGTTTATATATTATATTTATAGATTAATAACTGCGTATTACTTGACGCGAGTGAAATTGTACAACAATAATGCACCGCGTGCTGAAGTTGGAGTTGTCCGCACTCACGAGGCGTAGCCGAGTGAGTTGGACAACTTCGACTTCAGCACAAGGTGCATTATTTTTGTACAATTTCACGAGCGCCAAGTAAACAGCAGTTATTAATCTAATTCATACACGATCACGACAATGATTAGATCAAAAAATTGTAAAGAAATTAAATAGCATATTTATTTTAAAATGTGTTTGCTATTTCAATAAAACATAGAGAATACAACCACTCATCGTCCCTTGTTAATCATAGTAATTTAGATTTACCTTTCTTTTAAAATGAAACTTGCCATAAAAGCACGAGCATTTTACGCGTACGCGTACATGGAATTGTACAACGCAATACGCGACACGCAGCGTGCAACTAGACGATATTAATGAATGCGTATAAGTTACCAACTATCCAATTAGATTTACAATTTCAACGCGTACTTAACGCAGAGTGTATGAATTTACATTATTGTACTTACTGTATTACAAACGACAGAATATCAAGCTTTTGGAAGGAGTTAATATTTCAAGATTTTGATGCTATTTAGAAATATATAATTAAGTAGCATTTGTATATAAGTGATTATATTTCATGTTCTTTTAAACTAAATGTCATCTTTAAAAAGATGACATTTAGAAATATATAATTAAGTAGCATTTGTATATAAGTGATTATATTTCATGTTCTTTTAAACTAAATGTCATCTTTAAAAACATTTAGTTTTCATCATATAGTAAGCGTAATAAGCGACAAATTGTAAATATAAATGATAGTGCGCCATCTCTTGGCGTAAAAATAAATAATGCTAATTGTATATTTCATTAATGAAGAATAAATTATGTAGACAAATTACAGAACAAAGAAATGAGCATGCGTTGTTTTTTCTCGACTCATAAAAATTTAACCAAATTTGACTGTCATCAGTACCATTATGAATATTAAAGAGGTCACATGAATGATATATCTAGTAGAATTAATCATGCTAAGCATTAGTAGAAATGGACGACATCTGAACGAGAGATTTTGATAGAGGAAATAATATTATTCTTTATTCGTCTCTGAATTCGAACAATTACAAATATAGTATTTCGATGGTAAATCTAATGTAATGAAATGTCTAATCGTGGAAACCATTTGATGTGAATGCTGTGAACAATAAACACCAATGCTTTAGTGTTGCTGTTGTAATAATTGATTGTACAGCGTTTATAGAAGATACACATTCAATATGGCGTCGCATCTCATCTTTAGTATATTTTGGATGGTTGGATTCTTCACTGAATTGTCTTGTGCAGCACAAACTAGAGTACAGCTTACATCTCCTGTTCAGCCTGTGACAGTCGGCGGCATCTTGGCTTTGCAATGCAAGGTTTGGAATATGAAAGAGAAGTACACTGTAAACATGTATCGTGTTGTAAATGAACACACTGAGCAACTAACCTATCGGGATAAATTTGACAGTGATTCCTCTCTTGGAAATCGAGGATATTTAGCTACACGAACATTCGCTGATGGATCTTTGGTGATGTTTTTAACTGTGCTTGATACTACTTTAAGTGACGGAGGTAAATATTCTTGCAAAGTACATTCTTGGCAAGATGATACAATTAACAACATAGCACAAGATTCAATTATCATTAATATCTACACATTCCCGGATAACATATACCCAATTTGTAGTAGTACACCAAATACTCTATCATTACGCATTGGCAAGACGCTCAATATGAAATGTTCATCGGAAAAAGGAATTCCAGCTGTTGAACTGAACTGGTTCAGTTTCAACTCTCATTTGAAATTGCCTATTTCTGATTCAACGATTAATGGTAATACTGTAGAAAATGAAATAGCATTAACAGTGGACGGGTCACACGATGGAGTCATTTTTGAATGTAAAATGACGAGTGCTGGATTCCCCGGTAGGGAACGAAGTTGTATAGTTGGACCTTTACGCATAATGCAGAATTCTCTAAATTCAGGTGTTGTTCATTCTTCTGAGCCTGAAATCAAACCTAACAATCCAAATAATATACCAAATGGATTGATAAATGGTGAAATTTGCAGTACTCCATGTCCTTCAGAAGACACATACACTCTTCTGTACTGGGCTGCAGCCACTGTTGGAACAACAATATTGATGTTTATATTTCTAACAACAACAGTCATGTATTGCTGTAAATATCAGAGGATTTCATCCGAAGTTATCACACCACAAAACAGTTTTACCAGCTGCGATGGAAGCGAACCAATTTATGTTTCTCTTCAAAGACGACATGAACCGGAGAGGGGTTCAATGTTCATGTCAGTTGAGGATCCAAATAATCCTGGAAATAAGGTGCTGATGCCGAGGGAAGTAGTGGAGGAGTTTTATAGATCGCTGAGCTTGAAACGAAAGAAATAAACACAAGGAAGGAAAAGTGAGATTGAACAAATTGGACCTGTATTTTTCTTTGATTTCTTTATCATTAATAGTTATAGCTGAATTAAAACATAACCACTCTCTACAAGCATTTTAAGGAGTCAAATTATATCAATAAGATATCTTGTTACTAATTCAAATATAATTATGGTACCATTTCTCATGTTCATATAAAACTGAAGTCTGTTTTGCGAGTTATTTGGAAATATCAATGTCGAAAATTGATTTTAAGATACAAAAAGTTATTTTGAATTAAACTAAAATCAATTTATACGGTAGTAGACTTTTGCCTCATACATACACGTGATAACATCTTAATACTTATTTCTTGTTAAGAAACACTTTTATAGTATAAGCATCAGGATATAATTTGAATTTACTCTGTTACAGGAAAAAATGCTCAAGCTAAAATGTTGTATATTTAAAATTTCTTTAGAAATTAACTTCATTATTGAAATCAGCGCAAACCTGTTTCGATACCCGTTTGATGTGTATAATAGATTTTTTTTTATTGTGTATTTTTTTGTATTGTGAGGGAAATATTTGCCTGCTATATATTTCAAATTTTAATGAATATTTATCATTAAAAAAAAAATTCTATCAGTAAGTTGACTGAAATGTTGATAGTGAAAAAATATAAAAAAACTCAATGTCATATATTTCAAAACAACAATAAATCTGCTGGGTTTTTTTTTTAACGTTTTTGATGTTCATGTCTTCAACTAAATAATGATTTAACATGGATTAGTAAAATCTTTGTTTGCATTATTGTTATTGCAACTTAAACTTAAGAGTATATATGTTATTATGGTCAATTCATTTATCTGATGCAATTGACATAATATGTGGCTGCCCAGCCCGTATGAGCCGTAAATGCGAGAAACTTCAACTTGCGCTAAAGGTGAAAATACATGTCAAGGTCGTAATTTGCCAAAATTGATTTTTTGACAGATTCACAATCCTTGTGCTTACTACAAAATACCAGCATAGTGTCATTTCAAGAATATGATAGGAAATGTGAAATAAATCTGCATATTTTTTCAACAGAAAATATAGGGCTTACTGATCTTTGAACGCGTGTATCTCAGTTATACATTTCGCTCCCTGATAAACTTTGACGGACAATGACTTGACTTCTGGAAATCATGTGAAGTTCCTTTAGGGGTGTCATTTTATGTCTTAAAGCATGGTCTTTGCAAATAAGTAAAAAAGTCAAGATGACAAGAGGTGGCATTTACGGCTGGTTTGGGATGGACGGTTACATACTTTTTTTTTATCATTCTCATTGTTGTTTATAATTAATGTATAAGCCAAATAATCAATAAAGATGTTTCAAATTTTCCAATTCAAATTCCTGTAATATTCGCCAAATGTAAATATCATTGTAACCATTGAATTGACTCTTGCTTCTTTTTATTAAGTTTATGTACAAATAAATAATTTGTTATTATTTTTTTTGTCTTTCAGAAAAAAGATAATTACTGGTTGATTTGTCAAAAAATTATGCCTTGTAAATATCTTAGTTTCCAGAATAGCGACTGCTTATAAATTTCAATGGTATTGCGCCATCTTTTGATAATATCTTATAAATGAGGAATAAATTATGCAGAATTATGGAGAACAAAGAAAAAACAGACGCGTTTTTCTCGACTCGTAGTTATCCAACAAGAATGTACATATCATTACTTATATTATGCGTATTAATGAGGTCACATTAATAATGATAATGCTAAGGCAATTATTTATGCTTGTCGTATTTAAGTATAACAGAGGAGACAGACATGTTATGATATCTCTTGGATTGATATTCGCGTATATTTCTTCGAATTACTTTTTTTTTAAAATGAACTTAAATTTGATGACGTTACGTGGAATATATTGAACACTAATATCATATATTAAGGCTGAGAAGCTGCAGTATATCTTTGTAGTTTGTGTTATTACGCCTCTTGTGTATCTAGTAAAAATGGCGACGCATACCATGTTAACTATACTCTGCATGATTGGATTGTTCAACTCGTTGTCGGAGACAGCACAAACTAGGGTTGAGCTTACATCTCCCGTACATCCTGTAACAATCGGCGGCATCCTAGCGTTACAATGTCAGGTTTGGAATATAAAGGATTCATATAAAGTGAATATTCTACGAGTTGTAAATGGAGAAATAGAACCACTTACTTTTAAGGAGGAATATGATAGTCGTTCTTCTCTTGGAGAACGAGCATTTTTGTCTAAAAGAACATTTGCCGGGGGATCTCATGTACTGTTTTTTACCGTGTTGAATGTTGAACATAGCGATGAAGGTAAATATTCTTGCAAGGTACATTCATGGACAGACGATACATATAATAATATTGCGCAAGATTCAATTACCGTTAAAATCTATACATATCCTAATAGCATGTATCCAGTATGTAGCAGTGTACCAAATACACTATCTTTACGTATTGGTAACAGGTTCATTTTCAAATGTTCTTCTGACAAAGGGATTCCTGCTGTTGATCTCAACTGGAGGGAACTGAACTCTGATTTAGAATTTCCCCATACGGATAAAACAATTAATGGGAAAACTGTTGAAAGTGAAATAGCATTAACAATCGATGGGTCGCATGATGGAGCCGTATTTGAATGTAAAATGACAAGTATTGGATTTCCCGAAAGAGAACGAAGTTGCATAGTTGGACCTTTACGCATAATGCAGAATTTTCTAAATTCAGGTGTTGTTCATTCTTCTGAGCCTGAAATTAAACCTATCAATCCAAACAATATACTAAATGGATTAACAAAAGGTGAAATTTGCAGTACTCCGTGTCCGTCAGAAGACCCATACACTCTTCTGTACTGGGCTGCAGCCAGTCTTGGAACCACAATATTGATGTTTATGTTTCTGACAACAACAGTCATTTATTGCTGTAAATATCAGAGAATTTCATCTGAAGTTATCACATCACAGAACAGTTTTACCAGCTGTGACGGAAGCGAACCGATTTATGTATCTCTCCAGAGACGCCACGATCCTGAAAGGAGTTCAATGTTTATGTCAGTTGAGGATCCAAATAATCCAGGAAATAAAGTATTGATGCCACGGGAAGTAGTAGAGGAATTTTATAGATCGCTGAGCTTGAAACGAAAGAAATAAACAAACGCAAAGAAGTGTGAGATTGATCAAATTGGACCTGCATTTCTCGTTGATTTCTTCATCATTAACAGTTATATAGCTGAATTAAGACATTACCACTCTCTGAATAAGCATTTTAACATGTCAAATGATTTCAATATGATATTTTGTTACTTATTCAAAACATAATATAATACCCTTTCTCATGTTCATTCAAAACTGTTAGCTTAAAGGTTATTCTGTTTGGGAAGATTTTAAGAAATATCACTGTCCGAAATTGATTTTAAAATACAAATAAAGTTATTTTGTATTAAAATAAAATCAATATAAAAATTGGACTTTTGCCCCGTGTATATGTGATGGCTCACCCCGAAAGGGGGGGGGGGGACTTTGCAGGTGATATCATTTTTGATTTTTTCAATTTATCTGTTGCAGCATTTTCTTAGCTTTAAAATGACACCTTGCTTGTTAAAATTCATCTAGGCGATCAAATGTTACTACAGATAATCTGTTGGAAATTCTTATTATTTTCTTTGTTTTTTGCTGCTTATTTTTACATGTTTCTTGAAAAGTGTTCAGTCGCAAAGTCCCCCCTTTCGGGGTGAGTCATCACATATACGTGATAACATCTTAATACTTAAATTCTGTTAAGAATTATATAGTTTTACAGTATACGCATCAGGACATATTTTGAATTTACTCTGTTACAGGAAAAATGTTTGAGCTAGAATGTTATATATTTAACGTTCAACCTAACTATAGGCCGAACAATAATTTATTGGACTGTGTAAACAAATCCAGAGCCGATTGTTTGTAAATGCAACCCCTTCATAGAATCTTGTGTAAATTGTTCAATAAATATTTATTTTTCCTATATTAAATCAGTGTAAACCAGCTACAATATCCGTTTGATGGTTATAATAGAAACAATATTTTGTCAATGTATATAAACGGTCACCAAAAAATAAGTTCCCCCATGGATGACCAAACTTTGTCATGGTAGAACTCTTCATGTTGAATGCTTTTCTTTCGCATAAAATATGTTTCTGTTTAGAGAAACACTTGTGCACGAAACCCACCTCACCATTTGATGAAAGCTTTTGTGATTTTCTAACAACACGCATTTGATCTAAAATCATTTTTTCAAAACTTGCGAAAAAAAGTTGCACTTGCATATTTTGTGAAATCCCAACATGCTTCCACGTTTACTTATTTTGTTTTCTCTATTTTAAATTAGTGCATGTCCACAGTTAAAACATTATTCAGACCCCTTCTCATTTTTAAATGAATTGCCATGTCTTTAATACTCTGTAAAGTGTGCTGAGGCCGTGTCGAATTGCAAGTCAGGGGACCCGCGTAGTGCACTTTAAATCACCTGCAATTTATTTTGTTATTTAATGAAGACATTGTCGGATTGAAAGTGCTGTGTACACCGTTCTTTTCAACAACTTGTAAAGCAATTCTGTGTATAAAAATGAACAAATTTGACGGATTTATTTGAAATTTGGACCATATTACGTTTCATACACCAGACAAAAAACTTTGGTAACGAGTTATTGATCAACATCCATATTTTCAACATGAATACAAAACACAGGTTAACAGTGCAGTGATATCGCGTAAAATTGTTACGTTCTGCGATCCGTTACCCTTGGTCGTTTAAGTTCCATGCCCTGGTAAAAAGAGGTCTGCTAATGCTGTCTCATTGTGAAAATCATGTTTGTTTGCTCCTGATATTGCATGGTCATCTGAAGGTTTAGAGTATCCATGATTTTATTCCACAGATTCTCTCTCACTTTCTCTCACATTAACTCTCATTTTCAAGCAATGCTGTTACAATGACAGAAGCCTGCCAGAATCGAGTGTAACATTATCATGCATGATATTGAAACCATGCAAAAATGTGTACTTTAGCAGCATAGTCATGTTATTGCAATAAATGCCGAAGTAAACTTGTTTTTGTTGCCACAAGAAGGCTACAAGAACTTAAATGCAACTTTTTTTCGACTGTTTCAAAAAAATGATTTGGAAACAAATGGGTCTTGCTCAAAAGCGGCATTACCTTTCATCAAATGGTAGGGTGTGTTGTATAGAGAATTGTTTCCCCAAACGATAACGTGTTTTATGCAGGAGAAATACAGCCAACATGGTGACTTCTGTCTTGACAAAGTGTGGTCATCCAAGGGGGAACTTATTTTTTGGTAACCGTATATATCATTCACTGTATTTTGTATTTGAGGAAAAACATTTGCTTGCTATATGTTTCAATTTATCATTTTTAAAATAAATAATCTCTATCAGTTGAAAGAAATATTGACAGTGAAAAAATATAACACTGCCAATAGTTTTATTGAAAAAAACCTCAATGTCATACATTCCAAAACAGCAATAAATCTGCTGTTTTTAGTTTGAACTTTTCTGATCTTCATGTCTTAAAAAATAATGATTTAACATGGAATAATAAAATCCTTTTTTTTTTGCATTATTGTTATTGCAACTTATAGTGAGCTGACTAACTGTAATTTTTTATAAGGATTGTGCACTTCTGGATAATAGCACCAAATTTGGCACATACATTGCTGAGGGGGTAACAAAATATCATTTTATGCTAGAAAATGGGGTAAAGTGACTTTCAAACTGTATCAAAACACACAATGCTACAATTAATCTGTGGAAAAAAAGCTTTTTGCATAACAATCAGAATATTTCTTCCCAATAATGGTGTTAGCATGTTCTAAATTCAAAATGGAATCTGTACTGA